>WNNJ02003037.1:0-51302 GCA_012934845.2 Pomphorhynchus laevis
AATAATATTTTATTATTTATTTTAATATATTATTTATTTTAATATTTTTAAGCATAATTAAAATCAAGTTTTATTTATAAAAATAAGTATTTAATAAATTAATTATTTTTATTGATACATATTATTGATACATACATATTAAGCGCATTTGTGATGAGTTAAAATTTGAAAGATAAGTCAATATTTGATACTGATTTTATATATGATAAATATTCTTACGAGAATTAAATATAATTTTAGATAAAAATAAAATTTCGGATAATAATTGCCGAGCAATTAGAATGATTTGTAATAACTAAATAAAAAATTAATTTGATGTTATCGTAATATCATTTGATAATATATTTTACGTTAATGATATATTCACATAATAATATTAATACATTACAATATATAAATATAAGCATTTTTATTTTTTCTAATTTTTTTTATTATGGAAACGCTAAATAGCGCTGTATAAAAACAAATTCTGTGCACAAATAAAACAAGTTTTCTAAACCTTTACTATTTCAAACTTAATTGATATCGAATATTTAATGTATAATTTTTTATGAAGTCGTGATATATTACGAAATAAGTAATAAAACATTCCAAATACATACGAGTTAGCACATTCGGTAATCATCATTTGGTTCGTTGAATATTCTATAAATAAAAAGTTAATTAGTGAAAGTTAATCTATCTGTAAATTAAGATTTTACTCACTCTTGCTCTTGCAATCAACTGTGCAAACAGTTTTTATATTAAAACTGTTTGCAATTAAAAATAAAATGTAATATTAAAATATTTATTTATTTTTTAATAAGATTAATTTCATGGATAAATTGTTGTTTTATTAATAAACTGCAAATTTATGAATTTAATTAAATATAATTTGAAATATTTTTCTATTTTTTTTGTAAATCGGTTAATGATCAATGCATTTATTTAATTACAAATAAATTACTAGATAACTCTAGATATCTTAAATAACTTAAATTTATCTTGAAATATTTTAATATAATCCTATCGTATGCTTATATTATCTAAATTGTCGTATTAATTAAGATTTTTATTTAATAATGATTTAAAATTGCAATTAAATTATTCTAAATAAATCAAATTGTAAAATAAAATCGTAAAATAAAAGAAAATCAATTAGTAATTTATTAAAGTTGTTTTATATAGAGGATAAAGATTTTAAATTCTTAAAATTGATCTTAAGAAAGCTGACAGAATTTTGTATACTTATCAATGGCGATTTTAGAAAAATAATATAATAAGATTAAAATTTTTGAAAATTACAATCAGGTGTGAATAATTTGGACTGATTACTAACGCTCAATTTGTAATAGCTATACTGAGTTGGATCAATTGTTTATTACAATAAACATTTGTAATAAAATGTTTATAATAATAAACATTTTATTTATAAAAAAACATAAATAAAATTTATTGATAAACTTATAAAATTCATTTTAACAATTCATTTAATAACTTAAAAAGTTAAAGTTAATTAATCAATTTCATTAGATTTTGCATTGTAGTCATTTGTTTGTAGGGATAGCTGCGTTTCCGCATTCCTGCTAACCTATCAACAATTGAATGCAAGGAACAAGCTGGTTTATCTTCAGTTGTATTTGTTGACAAATCAGTAGGCAACATTGAATCTGATTGAAAAGAATCTGGCGTTTGGAATATTTCTGTTTCCAGTGCTTACAATTTAAGCGTCAATTTTAAGGCTTCTTTTAAAAAATGCTAAAATGGTTGGAGATCCTTATCTTTATTATTTAGTTCTTATTTAGAACTAAATAAGAACCATTTAGTAATTAGAAGACAAGATTTATACAATTTTTATTTTAAGTTAGAAAAATTTAAGGTTTTATTGCAGATATCTGTAATCTTATAGATAAAATAATGAATTTTACATAAGTCCGAATTTAATATGTGAACTAAAAATTTATTGATAAATAATTTTTTTGACTCATCCATACAATATAGTAAAATAAGAAATTTATGATTTTGCGAGTATGCACATTAATCATATTTAAATCTAGAAATAATATAAAATGTAATTAATTAAATACACAGAATTTATTAAAATATTAATTTCTTTTTTAGAACAGAATTCAAAGAATCGCAATGTCGTCAACGACGTGGCGGACATGTAGTTGTTTAGTACATGATAAATATCTATCTAACAACAGATAAAGTAAATATATCCGTATATATAACTATATATGGCTACAAGTATATGTAGCTATATATGGCTACTAAATATATGCATATATGCGTATATATACGTATACATGTATACGTATATATGCATATATACGATTATTATATTTTAATATTATAATATTATGATATTTAAATCCCTACGATTTGAAAATCACTAAAACGAAAATGGATACAAGTTGCAAATGATCAACAATTTATCATCACAACTGTGTTGGAGTCGCTTCAAATGTCAACATCAACATATCGAGTTTAATTTAACATCAGCGATTTCCTAAGTTATGTGATAATGCGACGTTATTTTATCGAAACTTAACATTTGATTTATAATGATTGTATTAATGTACTTACAAGACTGTGGATATCTGCATTTTTGAGATATAATTACAGTTTCCTTTTCAGCCTTAACTCGATGACTAAAGCAATTAAGCCAAAGCCATATGGTTAAGTTGCTATTATATGGTATATGCGATTTTCCTGTAATTAATTCTGTATAAATTAAAGACAATTATTACAATAATATGGACAACTATTACAATAATTGTAATAGTTGTATATAACAATTTATAACTGAAGATAATTAAGATAAACTTCAATATATATTAAATAATTATATAATTATAATTTGAGAAAATTGTCCTGTAAATAATTATAAAAATACTTAAAGTATAATCTTATCACGGCAATTTGCCAATGTGCTCTCTAACATGATATTTCTGTTAGAGATACATGTTTCGTTAATATTTGATTAAAACATTTAGTTGTGTTAAAATGAACAAAAACTTTAGTTTAAAATAAACCAAACGTTATAAAAATAATTATTAAAACTAATTGAAAATTATTCCTAATTTATTAGTTTATATCAATAAGTAAAATTTGAGAATTTATTTATCAAAAATATTGTACACATATTTTTACATATTTCCGTTAAATATTTTCGCTTATCAAAATACAAAAATTAACAATTTATTATATTTGAAATAGATTTTTTAGATAATAAATACTAAACCCACAATCTTCTTCCATTTCAAATAGTTATTATAGGAACGAAGAAGAAAATATCCTTTATTTGATAAAAAAATTCTATATTTCGATAGATCCTGCTATCATCATCAGGATTAGAAAAAAGTGTTTCTCAAACAATGAAACACTTTTTTTGTAATCCTGATGATGATAGCAGGAGCTATCGAAATATAGAATTTTTTATCAACTAAAAAATATTTTCTTCTTCATTCATATAACTATATATTTGAAATGGAAAGAGATTGTGGTTATAGTATTTATTATCAAATATTTTTACATATTTTCGTTAAATATTTTCGCTTATCAAAATACAAAAATTTACAATTTATATTTGATTTCGATATATTTGTATTGCAAACACAAAAACAATTTATAATGAATGAATTTTGCAAGCATCGTTTTTAATTTGATACGAAATTAATTACAGAAAAATCGCAGATATCATATAATAACAATTTTACCATGTGACTTTAGCTTGATGGCCAAAGCCATCAAGCCTAAGTGGGTAATTAAGGAGTTTGCCTATTCGAAATGCAGTTCACATTGATGTTTTCCAACTTGTTCGAAAATAGTGAGACTGTATTATGAGACATTAGAAGAAATTTTTCAAATTAATTTAATTTTACAATCCAATTTTTTTAATTAATTTCGTTACATTAACATAATAACAAAAAGAACATGATCTAGCTCTATCGGAGCACAAACTCATTTCGACCTCATAAGCTGATCATTAACCGAGCAATATTCTTCAAATAGCTAGCAGGACATTTATTCATATGACATCATGGGGTATTTATTATTCTAAGAAATTTTGGAAGCATTTCCCATATGTGGGATATATTTCATGGACATATCTAAAATTTCAAGTATTAAAATAAATCCTTAGCTAATATTTTAAAAATATTGTAAGAAAAATTTTATCTTAAATGAAACAGGCATTTTTTGTTCTCCGGATTTAGCTTATAAAATCGGTTTAAATTTTATAATGGTTTATAAAATTGCGCATTTTATGATCAATTAGTTTCATTACATCGGCATTATAACAACAATAACACGATCAAGCTATATCGGAGCACAAATGGTAATAATAAATATTCCAAGGTTATTAGTAAATTAACTTTACTTGCAGACTTCGGCCGTCATAAGTATCTTTCAAAATATATATATCAAAGTTAGAACAACACATTATCTGTGCATATTCATTGTTTACTCGCTTATTTAAATAAGATTTAATTTCAAACGTAAAATAGCTGAACAACACAGTTCTCATATATATTAGATTATATATATGCACTTTGGTTTCAGAAAATGCGAAATTATCGCATTTATCATCTAAAAAATCTCAATATATTAATAGATTTCTATTAACAATAAGATATAATCTTTATTATAGAAGTAAAAACGACTTTTAGGTAGCATCCAACTTTTCATTCCATATATTTTCAATTGCGATTTTCATGCGATACAAAAATAATGTAATTTATAGATAGCTGTATGTAATTGCGAATCTTTATAATTCTACGTTGAGACAGTTCTACTTTATATGAAACTTATAGATTTCCAGTAAAATTGATTAGCTACATAAGGAAGCAAATTCGCTATTTCTATCTGTTCAACAAATTTTTAAAGACGATACACATTTTAATAGACATATTGATGTCATTCTATAGTAATTTAACATTACATTTAAAATTAGAATCTAGATTTTTGTGAAATATTTGCTTTTGTCATAGTTACTTGCCTACTTGTTTAATTATTTTTTTAAATGTATTCATTTTGTTTAATATTCGACAAATATTAAATTTGATAATATCTTGTACTATATTATATATTGTGAAAAATTCCTAATAACAGTTGATGAATAAATTGCCCTCTTTGTTTCTCATGATGCTAACAGCAGCTGACGAAATATAAAAATAAAATTGTGTTTATTGATCCTTCTTCAAAGTTCAAATTAAAAAAATGGATCAACGTCAGTTATTTTTAATTATATTGTTAATAATATCATAAATGTATCAAGTGTAAAATGAATTTAGCAAACCAACGAGAATCAAAACTAAATAAAATTCTTTCATAAATCTCAATAAATATATCATAAAAGTTGCTATCAATTTTCGTTTAATTAAAATTTTATTGTGGTAAAAATGTCAATCAATTATTGTAATGTAAACCTGACTTAAAAATATCTTATTCATATGCGTTAGTATGCAACAACAGAGTAAGTTTAACTTACAAAATACTGCTTAATTTTTTACATTTGATTTCCACCAAACAGAATAGAAATTAAAGAGAAAACAATCACCTAGAATGAAAATGATAAGGAAATGACAGCTGTCGGTCAATAATGCTTCTAACGTTCATAATCACATTCATATATGATCATATCTGTCAATGAGAGGAGCAGATGTGAATATCGATCAACTCTGTGAGATAACACAAAATAACTATTCTGCATTATAGGCACAAACTGCTGAACAACAACATTATGACTGCATAAGAAGTTGACCGAATTTAAAGCTTCTTCTTAAAAATTGTGAGTTAAAAGTGGATTAAGAAAATTTTCGAGCTCAGCAAAATAGTAATAATGTGCTTGTTGGAAATTACTACAATATTAATAATACTCAGTATCATTTATTTGCTTTTCAGAGTAAATACATGTAATTCGAAAATAATTAAATTATTTATTTTTATTAAATTTAATATACTTTTGATGTACACGTTGAATTTAAAAACGACATTTTAGCTATTGTCTAAGTTTGAGGCTTGAAAAGATACATTATATATGCACAATGTTTTTAATTAAATATTGTATTTAATTATTAATTATACATGAAAAATATTAAAATCGAGAAATATTAGAATATACATCTCTAGATATTTTTAAAATAAATAATTAAATTTATTATTAAAATTCTTTAAATTTACTATCCGGATAGCACGTGGTTTGTTTAAAGAGGCTATGCCGATGCTACCACGTCAGCGAATTCTCGGATATGCCTTTTAATTATATCACAAGGCAGCAGAAACGAATGATGGTAGTTCACCTTACTGATGAGTGCTGCCTGCTACCATCAGCTCGTCTAGGAGTGATAAGGAAGTCTGATCTACTTGTAATCTAACTCAGATTTTCAGCAACTTCAACGATCATAAAACTGAAGCTTATTGGGTCCCGGAACAACGTAACACATAAGAATACCAAATTATATATGTGTATGTAGAAAGCTGCTGTCGGTAATTTAATGGACTACATTCAACGATCAGCATACGTTTCGTCACCACTAGACGTCAGAGATGACCGGCAGCGCTCATCAGTAGTATGAGCCATCTCGGTGACGTTTCAGCTGCCTGCGTGACTTTTGAAAAAAAGCATTTCCGATAAATTGCTTAAGTTCCAGTGTCCAAAAGCTCGTAAACTGGAAACTTGCTTATTAGATCATCTCTATCAATATTAGGCGAATCATTTGTTGCTACGTCGTGTCGTTCGTTGGATCCTTAAAAGTATTTGGCATTAAAAATCATACAGTTTGCATCAAAGATTCTTTATAACAACGGTCCAGAATTCTATTGAAATACGGCAATATGTTCAAAGTTGCTGTTGTACTTGACTGGACTACATCAACAGCAACTTTGAATGACAGCAACTTTCAACATATTGCCGTATTCCAATGGAATCCTGTACCGTTGTTATCAAGCATCTTTGATGCAAACTGTAAATACATGGAATACTGATTATAATAAAGATATAATGTTTGCAGGATGAACGGTGTTTTATCAGGTTACGTTTTCTAAGGAAATCAGCCTCGTTAATTGGTAAGATTTCCAAAGTATACGATTAAATACAGAAAATTATAAAATACTTGGAAATAAAAACGAATATTAGTTCGTTTGTGATAAAGTTTTAAAACTTAATATATAAAAAACTTATAATATATACTATACTATTATAATATAATAATATTATAATAGTATAGTAATAATACTATAATATATACACTATTATATATAATAGTGTAACCTGATATAAAAACCTTATATATTATTTACATAATATATAAACTTAATGTATAAAACTTAATAATAATTAATTTAATTTAATAAAAAAATTGTTTTTCTTAATAAAAGTTCATAAGAAGTTATTTTTATAAATATAAAATTTATTATATTTATATATTAAATATAATATTATATATTTAAAAACGTATTGCTATTTAAGCATATTGAAAAGGAACATAATTATTTAGTTTATTAGAAAATAAAATTTTCATAAGACGTTCATTAAAATGATTATACTGAAATATAATTTCCAAGTGAGAATTTTAGAAAATAAATTTAATTTCTGTATTTTCTGTTTGTCACAATGGCAGTTATGTAGAGAAAACGAGCTATAACCGAAGATGCATGATATTCTAAGACCAGTGTAGCAACTTCAACTGCTATTATGAAAAAATGTTTAAGCTTTAATATTTACACACATTTCAATTATTTTATTTACTAAATTATTTCGTTTAGGATTTACATCTTAAAGACGTATGTGTATGTTATAATGGTTTTCTTACGCACTTAATTTATACAAACATCTATATTTATTACTATAAAAATTATTTTTTATTTATAATAATTAATTAATATTTATTATATTGATAATAAAGCGTTGGTATGAATTATGTCATTATAGCAAATTTATAATTTACACTCAAATCTTTGATGTCATCTGTTATTAATTGATGGCATATTATTACTCGTGGGAGAGTAAATTAATAATTGTTCAAATGGTAATATTTTGGTTATTGCAAACTTTTCATATATAAAAATATTTTTTAGTATTTAAAGTATTTATAGTTAATTATGTTTAATTAGTCTAACCTGTTATAAACTAATGATGCTCAAAGATGATAATTGGAAATTGTTGAAGGAATTTCGATCTTTGAAATTTCGTCTGTTCTAAAATGAATAAATTTAATTTTCCGAGAAAAACTATTATAATTATTCTTGAAGAACTCACTTTTATATTTAAAATTAAAAGATTAGTTACGAATTTCCATTAGGCATATTATAATGATTATTATATTATCATATTATATGATAATGAGCATTTTATTAATGAATTTTTACTTAAGTATTTAAAATTAACTAATTTATAAATTACAAATATTTTTTTTTACAATTATTGCAGAGATAACTAAATTATTATTTTATTAATTATTAAATAATTAATTAACTTATTAATCTTATGGGTTTTTTAATTAAGTCATTACTTAATGATATCTTTCTGATGATGAGGAGGAAAGTGATCAGTTTGTAAATTTAGTTGAGATGAAAATGCAATTTTACTTTCGAAATTATTTTCAAATATTTCAATTATAGATAAGTATCGATATCAAAATCGTATTTAGTATAATTATAAAATCAAACAACTTGAAAGGTAACAATTATTTGCATTATTTTCTAGAAACCTGAAAAGTGCAGAATTGCCGAAATCAATTAAAAATAAATATATTAGATTAGGCTTTTAGATTTTGCCAATTAGTAACCTGGTAAACAATTTCTGACTTTTCTCGATTGCGAAATCTCTGTGGATTACATCAAACGACTCGTCTTTACCTCAAGTATACCGAACCTGAAATATATATTTTTTCAGTTGGTATATATTTTGAGGTAAAAATCAAATATTATGAGGTTATATTTGGCAAAAATAAGAACAACTTTACTGATCACATGCTACCCGTGTCAATACTTATGTGCTATGAGGGAAAACGATAAAACCTTTTACTGCTTTTGATAACTAAACTTTTGCAACTGCGATCACTCAAACTTAAAATTAGCAGTTTCCGTAATTCAGACTAAGAAGGTTTTAATATAATATTTAGTCTTACTGTTGCTTGTTTCGAAAATCAGTAATTCCTTAAACTATACGCAGTAATTTTGGTGAATTTGGGAAATTATAAGGACTGAAAGAAATGTGAAAGCGAAAGCAATTGACAAAACGAGATTATAAACGAAATCTCATAAGTCAGCATGCCTTCACTTCTCCTTATTAAAATACATCCCTTGTGGATCATGTTGGTTGCGTCGGTCATACGATAAAGTCACACAAAGTGAAAATTGTGGCAACGGAAAGGAATTGGCACCGAGGGACTTATAAAAGAAACGATTGAGATAAAGAATATTAAACTTGATCTTTACAAGTTGCTTATAATTTGATCGGTTTGAACTTTTCAGATTATCAAATATTAACTAATTAATTATTGCAAAATATTTAATCATTAGTTAAAATAGCATTAAGCGCCTAGTATGGGACTTCACATGCCCAAATACTCTGGATCCAAGCTGGCACGCACATACTTTACAGGGCCCAGGCACAGTTGCAAACATCGCGGAGGAGCGCAAACAAGCAAAATATGCATGCTTAGACCCATATACGATAATGTTTCAACCAGTTTTTAACAGTTAAATTTCTCTATGACTTGGGACGACGCCTATCGAGAGCAACAGGAGATTTCAGAGCTGGCCGATATTTGACTCAAAGAATAGGCATCGCTTTTCAGCTCCGAAACGCTGCATGCCTGTTTGAAGCTTCTCTGCTTTAGATTTTGTTGATTTACATTAATTATATCAAAATAATATATTTTTTCGACATTAATGTTTTGCTTCTTTCTCTGGCGATGCTAGTAGCAGCTAGCGAAATATAAAAATAAAAGTCCTCTACTGCATACAGCAGTGGGAGGGAACTGGCACTGATGAGTCATCGTGAAAACAAAACGGCATTCGTCATTCTTTCGCGTCGGGCTTATATGATTACTAAAAAATTCATGCAGAATGGTATCATCATTTGAGATTAGAAGTAAGCCGATATTAAGACACCTTGCGCTGGCATTTGCCAGTGCTTTTGCTAATGATCCAATTTGGTGAAGCTGTAGTGCTAATTCAGCACTCTAGATGATGTTACTAGAGATTTTCTAGTACATCATGCACTTGATTCATTCATTGATTGCCGTCTGCTAGTCCTCCTCTGCATCCAGCAGTGGGAGGGAACTGGCACTCATGAGTCATAGTGATGACGAAACGGCATTCGTCATTCTTTCGCGTCGGGCTTATATGAATACTAAAAAATTCATGCAGAATGGTATCATGATTTGAGATTAGAAGTAAGCCGATATTAAGATACCTTGCGCTGGCATTTGCCAGTGCTTTTGCTAATTATGCAATTTGGTGAAGCTGTAGTGCTAATTCAGCACTCTAGATGATGTTACTAGAGATTTTCTAGTACATCATGCACTTGATTCATTCGTTGATTGTCGTCTGCTAGTCCTCCTCTGCATCCAGCAGTGGGAGAGAACTGCTACTGATGAGTCATAGTGATGACGAAACGGCATTCGTCATTCTTTCGCGTCGGGCTTATATGATTACTAAAATATAAAATAGTATTTTATTGATCTATTTTATTGATTTATTTTATTTATCTATTTTTTAATAAATAGTATTCTATTCTAATTATGGAAAATTGCCTTAAACGAGAACAGAAATATTGAACATAAATTCCTGCTGCATGCGGTCTTTCCTAGCATTTACAATCATCAAATTCGACGATTCTTACCTTAAGTTCAAATGTCAAAAGAACTTGCCTATCGCCATGTGGAAAATGTACAATCGTCAACGATTGTTCAATGCTATCATAAAAATTCAACCAAATACGCAATTGTGTATCTGTAAAGCAACGTACTTTTACTCTAAGTAATAAATATTTCAACCAAATTAATACTTAACCTTTTTATTTGTTTACTATTGTTTCAGTATTTTCAAAATAGTGTTACCCTCGTTTTAATATCGGCACTCTTCTGTGTAAGTAAATATTTGTATTGTTAGAATTACAATTTTTAACCATTTTTTCACTCAATGATTGCAAAACTCTTTCCAATAAGACGGTATTCAATACCAGCATAAGGCATATCACAACGCATTTAAAATACTTGGTAATTATACAATTCAATCTTAGCAGTCAATATTTGCACCATGTCTAATTTTTGTTCTTGGAAATACGTAAAGATAAAACCAATGACTTAAAATCTTAAGAAATATTTTTCTATCTATTGAATAAACGATGAAATTTGATAGAAATCAACTCAATTTCAATTTGTTTAACTTACTTGCTATAAAATATTTTTTTAAATTAAGTGACTTTTGGTTACACGCAAATTGTAAATGCTACATAGCATTTACTTATTATCATTAAATAAAGAATGTGTTCATATTATTATAGAACATTACATTATATCCTTGAAGTTGGAATGTATTTATTTCCAAGTTGGAATGTTACATACTTTTGACTTATTAACGGGAAACATTGAACGAAATGTGTTATATCATAAAGAAAAATTGGCCGGTCCGAGTTTTTTAAGTCTGTAAACTTAAAATGCTAATTTTGTCTAAACGCAATATCTCGTACACAAAGAAAACATCCCACGTATTAAACGATCGAAATTTTGAAAAATTAACGATACAAACATGCTTATTTTTTAGCATTGATTAAGAAAATTTATGAGTTCATATAACAATGTATTAATAATTAATCTATAATTTAAGCATGAAAAGCTATAAGAAGGCAACAATGTACTTGTTAGAATCAAACCATTTCGAAACTGTACGATCCAGTTTAACAGGACAAATTAATCCTTTTTATTCGATGAGACAAATTAATCGTTTTGTTTTCGATAAGATAAGTTATCGATCATAATTGATTTAATTAAAGGTTTCCCACATTTTATAAATAAAATTAAATAGAATCAGATGACACCAATTTGTTTAGTATTGCCTTTCTTGTTCTAAATTAAAAGATGGTATTTATTCGTATTATTAGAATACTATTATTTATTATTTATTCTTAATATTATTATATTAAGAATATAATAATATTTTATTTATTCATATTCTTATTTATTCGTGCATTTTTCATAGTGAATTTCATTTTTAAGAGAATGCTGAAATTCACAGAAGTTATTCTATTATAAGAGTAAGGTAGTAGCTAATCGCGAATGTAATTCGAAACAAGCTAATAGCCACCTTTTCATCAAGATTAATTAACATTTTATATTTACGAAAATGTCGATGAAAGACAAGCAAATTCTCATATCCCTCCTCTCGTTACACTATGATTGAGTATTTCTTAAGTAACAAAACAATCTCCAACTATAATAAGGTGATAATAATTTTTTCAAATTATTTCCCTGTGGTTAAAAGAGATATGTGAGACAGTTATGAGATTTATAATTGTATTTCTTTTAATGTTTTAAAAAAATGTATTTCTTTTTAATCACTGATAATATTAAAATTGAATTTTAAAAAATTAATCGGTGCTCTAGAAATTAGAAAATTTCTAATTTCTTCAGGTTTAAATTTTCTAATAAGAAATTATAAAATTTCTAATTTCTTCATGTTAAAATATCATATTAGAGCAGCTAATGCTCTGATACCTTCAAGCATGCAACCTTACCAAACATTCCATTTAGTGTAAAACATGTAAGCCAGACGCGAAAGAATGACGAATGCCGTTTCGTCATCACAGTGACTCATCAGTGCCAGATCCCACCCACTACTGGATGCAGAGGAGGACTGCATCCAGTGATGAGTCATTGTGGTGACGAAACGGCATTCGTCATTCTTTCGCGTCTGGCTTACATGTTTTACAAGAAATTCACGCGGAATGGTCTCACTCTCCTTAAATTCATGATAAAAGTTAGCCGATATTAAAGAGACCTGCGCTGGCATTTGCCAGTGCCTGTGCTAGTGATCCTTTTTTATGAAGCTGTAGTACTGATTTAGTACTCTATGATGTTACTTTTCTAGTACATCATTCACATTGATTTATTCATTGATTGCCGTCTGCCAGTCCTCCTCTGCATCCAGTAGTGGGAGGGATCTGGCACTGATGAGTCATTGTGATGACGAAACGGCATTCGTCATTCTTTCGCGTCTGGCTTACATGTTTAACAAGAAATTCACGCGGAATGGTCTCACTTTCCTTAAATTCATGATAAAAGTTAGCCGATATTAAAGAGACCTGCGCTGGCATTTGCCAGTGCCTGTGCTAGTGATCCTTTTTTATGAAGCTGTAGTACTGATTTAGTACTCTATGATGTTACTTTTCTAGTACATCATTCACATTGATTTATTCATTGATTGCCGTCTGCCAGTCCTCCTCTGCATCCAGTAGTGGGAGGGATCTGGCACTGATGAGTCATTGTGATGACGAAACGGCATTCGTCATTCTTTCGCGTCTGGCTTACATGTTTTACAAGAAATTCACGCGGAATGATCTCACTTTCCTTAAATTCATGATAAAAGTTAGCCGATATTAAAGAGACCTGCGCTGGCATTTGCCAGTGCCTGTGCTAGTGATCCTTTTTTATGAAGCTGTAGTACTGATTTAGTACTCTATGATGTTACTTTTCTAGTACATCATTCACATTGATTTATTCATTGATTGCCGTCTGCCAGTCCTCCTCTGCATCCAGTAGTGGGAGGGATCTGGCGCTGATGAGTCATTGTGATGACGAAACGGCATTCGTCATTCTTTCGCGTCGGGCTTACATGTTTAACAAGAAATTCACGCGGAATGGTCTCACTTTCCTTAAATTCATGATAAAAGTTAGCCGATATTAAAGAGACCTGCGCTGGCATTTGCCAGTGCTTGTGCTAGTGATCCTTTTTGGTGAAGCTGTTGTACTGATTTAGTACTCTATGATGTTACTTTTCTAGTACACCATTCACATTGATTTATTCATTGATTGCCGTCTGCCAGTCCTCCTCTGCATCCAGTAGTGGAAGGGATCTGGCACTGATGAGTCATTGTGATGACGAAACGGCATTCGTCATTCTTTCGCGTCTGGCTTACATGTTTAACAAGAAATTCACGCGGAATGGTCTCACTTTCCTTAAATTCATGATAAAAGTTAGCCGATATTAAAGAGACCTGCGCTGGCATTTGCCAGTGCCTGTGCTAGTGATCCTTTTTTATGAAGCTGTAGTACTGATTTAGTACTCTATGATGTTACTTTTCTAGTACATCATTCACATTGATTTATTCATTGATTGCCGTCTGCCAGTCCTCCTCTGCATCCAGTAGTGGGAGGGATCTGGCACTGATGAGTCATTGTGATGACGAAACGGCATTCGTCATTCTTTCGCGTCGGGCTTACATGTTTAACAAGAAATTCACGCGGAATGGTCTCACTTTCCTTAAATTCATGATAAAAGTTAGCCGATATTAAAGAGACCTGCGCTGGCATTTGCCAGTGCCTGTGCTAGTGATCCTTTTTTATGAAGCTGTAGTACTGATTTAGTACTCTATGATGTTACTTTTCTAGTACATCATTCACATTGATTTATTCATTGATTGCCGTCTGCCAGTCCTCCTCTGCATCCAGTAGTGGGAGGGATCTGGCACTGATGAGTCATAGTGATGACGAAACGGCATTCGTCATTCTTTCGCGGTTGGCTTACATGTTTAACAAGAAATTCACGCGGAATGATCTCACTTTCCTTAAATTCATGATAAAAGTTAGCCGATATTAAAGAGACCTGCGCTGGCATTTGCCAGTGCTTGTGCTAGTGATCCTTTTTGGTGAAGCTGTTGTACTGATTTAGTACTCTATGATGTTACTTTTCTAGTACACCATTCACATTGATTTATTCATTGATTGCCGTCTGCCAGTCCTCCTCTGCATCCAGTAGTGGAAGGGATCTGGCACTGATGAGTCATAGTGATGACGAAACGGCATTCGTCATTCTTTCGCGTCTGGCTTACATGTTTAACAAGAAATTCACGCGGAATGGTCTCACTCTCCTTAAATTCCATTTAGTATTAATCAAATACATTCACCTTGAATGCCTCCGTTTAGATCTTTTTGTAAAATTTAACTTTACAAATTAATTCAAATTTTAGTTGAAAATAATTTCACGTGAATCCTTGTTAATAGTCATCTTGTGTAGTACAGATGATAAAAATTCGATACTATAAAATGTAATAATCATTAAATTGTTGTTGATTATAACATTTATTAATGGTTAAATGTTAATTAAAAATTAATTAAATTATATTAATAATATATTAAATTTCATATAAATCATAAAAATGAATTAATTGCAATTTAAACTTTAACTTAATAACTTTGTTAAGTTCGTTATTATTAAAATCAAATATAGATTATTTTTTTATCAAAATTTCAAGCTAAACTCGGAATGCAAATCATATTTGCAAAATACAGCAAAAATATATCCAAACTGGTATATATACTTGCCATATCTACTTTACACACTGAGTTGACGATATCAAATAATTTGATGATTCAACATCAAAAAAATTTGAACTTAATTATTTAAATGTTAATGTGTTTAATATAAATTTGTATTACGAAGATCATGTAAAGTTCTGGAGTGTATACTAAATTGTTAAGTTCTTTATTATTAAAGTCAAATACGGCTTAATTTTTTATCAACATTTTAAGCTATACTCTATCAGGTAACTCTCAATTGCCTTATAGCCTAACTATCAATTTTAAAATCAAATATGGCTTATCAAAAATTCAAGTTATAATCTATCATGCAATAAGGCAATTCTTAATTTTGTAGTAAATAGATTTATAAAAAGTAAGATGTAATATAGTTATAATAATTTTATTATAATACTATATAATATATATTGTAATATATATTATATATAATTATAATATATAATTATATAATATATAATTATATTGTAATACATAATATATATTATATATTGTATATTGGAGTATTATTTATTTATATATTGAAACATTATTTATTAATATATTGGATTATTATTTATTAATATTTTGGTATATTATTTTTTTAATACTATGGTGTATTATTTATTAATATTTTGGCGTATTATTTATCTATAAAATTGGAGTATTATTTATTAATATTTTGTATTATTGATTAATATTTTGTCATATTATTTATCAATTTTTTGGCATATAATTTTTTTATACTATGGCGTATTATTTATTTATATTTTGGCGTATTATTTATTTATATTTTGGCGTATTATTTATATTTTGGCGTATTATTTATTAATATTATGGCATATTATTTATCAATATTTTGGCGTATTATTTATTAATATTATGGCATATTATTTATCAATATTTTGGCATATTATTTATCAATATTTTGGCATATTATTTATTTATATTATGGCATATTATTTTACATTAACATGTGAAATAATCAAGCCAAAATCATCACATAATTAGATAGTTATATGATTTGGAAATGAAACATATATGCTCAGGCAAATAACTCTAAGCGGTAATTTAAAATTTAATAAACTCGTTTTTAAGTTATAGGAGTCGGTAAATATGTTGGATGTAATTTTATTGAATATAAAGTATAGAGAATTCTGGTGCAAATAATTAAAATTAAAATAATTTGGCAAAGGAAATTTAAATTTTCTTGACAATTTCCAGCGCTGATAATATGGAGTGAACAAAATAATTATTTGAATTTCGTAAAAATTGATCAAAGTCTAACCTATTTATAACAGTAGGTTGATGCTGTATTGGAAAATCTTGCTCTCGGTTTAATCTGAATGTTGATGAGATCGTTGAACCTTTTCTTTTCATAATTGTCGGCATAAATTTAGGAACCAATTCATTGAACGACAGTAAATTGTGCTTTCTAGTTTATAGCAGTGCTATAAACACTATATCTGTTGGTAGTAGAGCTACACATTCTCTGCATGCGTATTAAGATATTTTCAGTTGTATTATAATGTTGTATACAAAACATTTAGAGAGCACTAAATTATAAATTTCAATGCAAAATTTAATCGCCAATTTAGTTGTCATGTTTTATGAAACGTTAAATTTGCCGCAGCTTCGGATGATTTAGAGAAAGCCTGCTTTCGTATCAGAAAATGCTAAAATTTGTTTAGCGATGCTAGATATGCTTAAGTACATATATATTCTTAGATAGCTTCCCTTAATAAAATGATCACTTAACCTTAGCAGAATTAGCTCTGCCTGATACAATTACATTTGTGAATGCATGATATTGGACATGAACTGTTGGATAAATGTGAAATATTACCTGGTAACTTTGATATTTGGTTAATATCATCAGCAGCAGCAAAGAACGTGATAAAATCGCCAAATTTCCATTCTTCAACAGCTAATTTCCATTTATGAATAAAGCTAATAATAAGCTTTTTCAACAAGTTTTTTCAATGCTAAGAGAGAAAAAACACGAAAAGAAGATAATTCAAGCCTTCATCAAAGGAAATATAAATTACTTAAGTTTTCGTAAACATCGTATTATCGGATATGCATCAACGTAAAATAATTTTTACATCTTTTAATATGATAATTATATATATTTTATATCTTACAAACGGAAATATAAATTACTTAAGTTTCCGTAAACACCGTATTATCGGATATGCATCTACGTAAAATAATTTTTACATCTTTTAATATGATAATTATATACTAATATATTTTATATCTTACAAACGGAAATATAAATTACTTAAGTTTCCGTCAACACCGTATTATCGGATATGCATCTACGTAAAAAATAATTTTAACGAATTATTAAAGTATATATTTTATTTCTTAAAAAATATATTAAAATTAAATATTAATTATAAGACATGTCGAAATTGAGAAGTCATCATTCTTTGTATATTCTGCTAATTTTCCTGAGTACATTAAAATGCCAAATGGTAGTGGAAAACGGGCATAACCGAGAAACGGATCGTATTAAGCTTCACCAACAATCAAATCCCTAGATCGGCTTCTGATAATTTAATTTCATAATTAAGTTACATATTTTCAAAAGTGTTGAGAGATTATTTGCCATAGCAAGCGATCCTTATATTATGTTTAAGAATATAAGGAGAATATAAGCATATATAATAAGAATATTGTATTCTTCTACAGCATACGAATACATATATGATGTATAATTATACTTAGATACACTTCTATTTAGATTATAAAATACTCATTTTGAGCTATCAAAATCTACGGAAAAGTGGTGTCCAATATTTGTGGTCAGGTCATTTCGTATGATCTGTCATCTATGCTTTAGATGACGTTTATTCATTAACGCTCTATTTATTCACGTTTTATTTTATTAACGTTTTATCCTTCTTGACCGAATTTATGTATAGCTCAAAATACATCTATGGGATCATGTATCATGAGACGGATGGGCCCAAAAATTGTTCTTAGACATCTACGGCTTGTGTCTATAAACAAATAAATATTCTATTGTAAATTATCGACATATAAAAATTTCAATTGCTTTTTAATTGATATAGTTGACTCGATCAAACAATTTTTTAATTACAGTTACAAAATGAATATGAGTTATTTTAATCAAATACTTTTTACACGTTTCCTCGCAATCGAATTGTGGATATTCTTTATGTAAGACAAATTCGATAACCACTACACAACGAATTAAATATACGAATTAATTATTTTTCTTAAAAAGGTAGTAACTTTTCAAACAACTTTCATCATATTTACACATCTATATACTAATGATACAACCATCACCAACTTAGAAAACTATACGGCACCATCCAGACTACCAGCGATTTCATTCATTTCTAATTCAATTTCATGCATTCGAGATCTTAGAATGAGTTTCGACCCTTCAATTATTTGTCTAGCCTGTCTTCTAGATAGCCGATCAATTTTCTTGCACATATCTGCTGGCGACGCTTTAGCTATTAAAATAACATTGGTATATCCGTTGTTGTATAGTTGACAGGCTCTAGCTTTGCGGACACCTGGTAATTCCATGAGTTCAATCAGCTCCGGCTTGACACAGTGAGTTAACCGTTTTATAAAGTTTGGGAGCAGCACACATATCGACCAATATCTCTCTGAATAACATTCACAGAAGCGTAGTATTGAAAAAGCAAAGCTAGATGCTAACTGCGAGAATGACTGTAAAAAACCGCGATCAAGTTGAAATTTGTCAGAAACTATCCAAAAGGAATTGCCTTGCCACAGAGAGTAAAGAGCTAAAGATAAGTACAACCGTCTGAGCTTGAGAATAATCGCATCATCCCTAAATGGACGGCCTGATATTGCATTTACTAAAAGTTGTTCAACCGATCGACTGGAAGAATAGGATAACGAACTGTAAGCAGAAAAAATAACTCTGTCACATACGCTCTTGTCATCATTATTTAACTCACAATATCTGCTGTACATAAGCGATGGTGACGGAGTGTATGATAGATTAGTATCATAAGGAGTTGACAAACATATGAGATGTAAAGCGGACTGTAAGCCTATATTTTTTATAACGCTGTCGATCTCCATTAGAAGTAGGTGGCCGAATTCGGCGGATAACCGAGCTTTACAAATAGCGGAACCAAGTAACGTAACTTGAAAACCATTTTCACAACTGTTTATAAGCTTTGATCTTTCAAGTTGATTAAGATAATCATATATTTGACCCTCGATATCGGCAAAATCGTTTTGAAGGCCATAAAGACTGTGCTTGTGAACACATTCTCTAATATCATCGACTAATTGCAGTGATATTAAACTAAGTATATATGATTTAAGAGGACTATCTGTAGTGTCATTCTGTTGATGATTTAATTGGCTACGACATACAAGCCTTTGATTACTCGCTGCTGAAAATATATTATCGTAAGCTCGTTTATCTTGTAAGAGTAAAAATGATTGTCCGTTCCCTGTGCATAATCCGGTTCGGCCCGCTCTTCCAGCCATCTGTTTATACTGAGCATGCGATATCGCATGTCGACCTGAATACGGAGACCTGATTATTACACGTCTTGCGGGAAGATTAACACCTGCTGCTAATGTTGTAGTGGCAATAAGAACAAACAAAATTTTTGATTGAAATGCCTGCTCCACAGTCTTGCGTTCTTCGATAGTGAGGCCACCGTGATGAAATGCCACTCCGTACGGTATTGTCTGACTTAAAGTACTGCAAATGTGACCGTTGTGTTGGGCAGCTAATGACGACAATAATGAGTTACGTTCTTCTTCTCGAAAAGATGAGAGATCAGACGGCATAAGTTCAGCAATCATTTTTGCTAAAGATTCACATTGTCGTTTTGTAGATGCAAAGATAACACAGCTGTCTCTAGGAATGCACTCACTTACTAAGCACATAAGATATTCTGGATCATTTTTAATCATGTCATCTGTGTAATTGTTACCAATTGATCGGTAATAACGAAGTTCGTTATTCACATCCAGTTTAAAAACTTCTCTGCTTATTTTCACATATTCCTCTAGCTCAGTTGGCCTGAAATTATATTCAAACAAGTCTGCATTGTTTAAAAATTGGCACAACTCTTCGTGATTACTAACGGTGGCACTCATTGCTAACAGTCGCATAGCCGAATATTTGTTCTGACACAAACAGAATTTACTTAGCAGACACTCAAGCCGGGCGCCCCGACCACCTGATTCGCATATCATGTGCACCTCATCAGAAACAATTAGGCCTATCCGTTCAGCGAGTAAACCTTCTATTATCAGGCAGTCTAGTAGAAGGTCAGCCTTTTCAAGGGTGCAAATAAACAGAGATGGACGCTTTGTGCGCTTTTTGGGAGGTATGGTTCCACGTCCTGCCGCATATTCTTCAAGACAAAAATCCAATTCATTAGAAAGCTCGACAAGTGATTCGACCTTTTCTTGAACGATGGAAACGAAAGGAAAAATGAAGATTACATCCTTTTTAGAAAATAATAATGTATGCCAGCACAATAGTTCAGCTGCTAATGTTTTACCAGCACTGGTGCATACACATAGCAATATGTTGTTACTTGAGTTTAGCATTGCTTTTCTAATGAAATCAATTTGCCATTGGTGAAAATTTAGAATTGATCGCTTTACCATAAGAGCATGAACATCACTAGTATTGATTTTCAGAAGTGCTGCAAGCTCGTCACATTGAGAAGTTTCCTAGTTTCCAAATATTTATAAATTTTAAGCTTTGACCAGAAATAAGATACCGAATCTGAGCATGTATCGTTCGCTGAAGTAAATGACGTCCAAATCGCCGATAAATTGTAGATATCCGACATTGCTCTTTGCTTACTCAAATTTTGGGAAAAATCTAAAAATTATTATTATTTTTAATGAAAATAAATACTTAAGCGCATATCTTCACTTAAAGCGAGCAACAACAACCTTTCATATCCCGATTTGATCCGTCAAGAAAGAGCCAGGATTTCACTCCTTATTATAAAATCCACATCGATGGCTATGCGAAACAGGTATCAAGAACCAGGAACTCTAATTCACGATAAGGACGCACCACTCTAAGTCGATTTGTACGATCAACTCCCTTTGAACTAAAAATTCAGTTTTTGAATTGCCACTTTGGACCCATTAGAGGGTAACCTTTAAGCTGTCTTATTTTTGAATAATTTTTATTATTAAAAAAAATGAAAATAAATAAAGTTGCATTTTCTCAAGACAATATTTTCATAAAAATTTGTCTTTTATCGGTATTGCTATTATGTATATTCAGATGTACATTCTCAAAACATACAAGGACATACTATGGCACTCAAATCTAAATTTTAATTATATAAATATTATAAAATATTATATAATAATTTATCATTTATTATTTAATTGTTTATTATTTAACTTTTTATTTTATCTATCAATACTTTTATTTATATATCGTATAATATACTTTGTATTAGAATAAGATGATCGATAAGCAAATTTCATCAGAGGAAATATATCATTTTCGTGTATTTGGCCCTGCTGCTATGCTGGACAGAGGAATAAGGGCCGAAACCTAATAACATAGCAGTTCCTCGTTATGATCTCTATTCCTCATTCGAATACATCGTATTTATTAGTCAATTCATAAAAATTGATTCTTATTTTAAGTTTTAATTATAAATTTTATCGTTATATAAATATAAATTGTTTAAAATCTTAAAGTATAACATATATAGACTCAATCAGCTGATCTGATTAAATTATTCCTTCAAACATTATTGCTTTGCTTAAAAATTACCACGAAATAATGCTCGACAATGCCAAATGAAGTATATTTGACAAAAAAGTATGTGCTGAATAATACCTTTAAAAGATATTAAAAATTATTACAAACCAGTAATATGTTTTATGAGAAATTAAAACCAGTCAACGTGAATATTTCTATAAAGGAATTGAAATTTTCTTTAGCAATCTGCTAACATCAAAAAGAAAAAATTATGTCTTTTAAAGAGAAACCACTTTTAACTCATAATGTAAACCCCTGGTCAAAATGTTAGCAAATGGATTCCGAAAGATTAAACTGACTTTTATTAATAGAAGTTGACTTATTCCATCTTCATTAATTTATTCAAATGAATTTATTCATAAATATTTTCGTTATGAGACTTGTATATCGGCGTTAGCAGATAACCTTTTTTGATTTTGGCTGAACTTTAAAATTTTATTGAAAATAACTGATGTTAATCCATGTTTTATTAATTGTCTTTTTTAATGTTTATTTTCTTGATAGTGGCCGAATTCAATATTTATATCATTAGCTCGTTGTAGCAATGGAAAGGTCACGATTGTGTATAGTTGAATTTAAAATGATCATTTTAATAAAAACTGTACGTTTTGTTTCTCTTTCTGTTGATGCTCTTGAAGCAGCTAGCAAGATATATGCAGCTCTAAATTCTATTTGAATTTTTTCAAATAAATTAAATTTATTTTCTTCTTTGTTCCAATACAACTATCTAAATATCACCTGTTCATTCTCTATTTTACAGATTTATGTAATTTTATTATTTTAACATACGTGGACTATCTAATGACAATTTCATTAGATTTCAGATCATTTTGGAAAAGGTTATCCAATATTGTAAATCTCAAATGATGATACCATTCCGCGTGAATTTTTAGTAATCATATAAGCCCGGCGCGAGAGAATGACGAATGCCGTTTCGTCATCACTATGACTCATCAGTGCCAGTTCCCACCCACTGCTGGATGCAGAGGAGGACTAGCAGACGGCAATCAACGAATGAATCAAGTGCATGATACACTTGATTGAGAAAAGGTAGAACTTGCAAAAAGTGTTTGGCTATTCGGTGCAATAACGCCAAATGTTGTTGCTTTGACTATGGACGTAAATTTTTAAGATACCTTCTAATGTATAGGGGCTACTCCCCCAATACCTAAACTGACCAACCTTGCGATTATAACGATCTCAAAGCCTCTTGTGAGGCACAAAATGTTTAGTCTATTTCTCCGAGAATTTGTCGGACGATACTCTAACAGAGTCATTTTTAATACAGTCAAGATCTTTGAGAACTCTCTTAGAGTCTCATTTATAACATTCGAACTCATGCAAGAGTATAACACGTATTTTCATAAGAATATTTCCCACTTGGGATCGATCGCTCTGAAACCGATCCAGTGTACTCTAAAGATCACGAACTTCCCCTCCCAGCTCGAGGAGGAAGATTTAAATCTGCTAAAAAGAACGTATCATCTTCACTCAGTAAGGCAGATTAAGTCTAAATCGGGAGAAGACCTCCCAATCGCCTTTTGTTTAGTCGACCAGGACCATGGGCATGTACTATCGAATGCTGCCTCTAATCCATTTCTTGGATATAACTTACGATTTGCGTTAATAGACCAGGATTCTCTCACCTACCCCCACTGCAATGTGTGTCATTCGTGGGGGCACTGGGGGTCCACGTGTACCAAAAACACAATTTGTGGTGTCTGTTCATCCGTCTCGTGCGAAAACATGCTGAAGGGAGAGCGATGCCTGGCTCCCCCAGCCTGCCATAATTGCGGGGGTGTCCACCCCGCCTAGTCCAGACGATGTAAAACATTCAAGGAGTATCAACTGTTGGTCTCTAAACGTTCAGTCTCTAATACCTTCTCTTCCGTCGCGGCCCCTACCGACAGGAGTTGAATAATGACATACTGCTCCTCTTAGATAACAACAAAAAAGTGATTCTTGCTCAAATGCAGTAAATGCTAGCCCCCTGTTGTCGGCTATTGTAGGGGCTCCCACAGCCCCGATGCCGGATGAACTAAAAGTATCCCACTCCAAGAAAAGGGGGCATCAGCAAGAACGGTGCCACCTCTCAAGATGGGCACGCTTCTACAAGAAAAGAGCGCCTCGAAGGGAAATGATAATATTGCCCTGGGGGTTACGGCCCTGGATGGGGCTGGTGGCGGGAGGGGCAACCTTCCTCCGCCTAGCTCTGTCTAGGTTGACATCCCTCGTCTAACTTGCCTGACACAATGGTGAGTAAACCTGAGCCTTTTTCACTGAATATCATTCAGTGGAATTCGGGAGGTGCTTCTGCCCTTAGACTTTTATCTGGTAGAGATGCAGATGTTAAAGTCCTTCAGGAGACGCGGTCTATCCGTATCCCCCAGGACATTACTCGATTATCCCTAAGCACATATGTTCCCACTATACTCAGTACATAACCCCACCTCACTCCTCTTCATCTCAAAGACTCTTGACCTTAGTGAAGTGCTCTTTAAGGTCCTCCCTCTTGCTAAATTACTCTTGTCCAGCCCTGTCTTGTCTAATAGTTTCACTCATTAAGAACGATAAACGCCTCAGTCTAGCCAATGTCTACATTCGTCCAGGAGAGATTCACAAGAATCGTGATCTCCTGAATGGAATTGTCAATATCGGCTATGGCATGGTACTAGGTGACTTTAACGACAGAATTGGTCGTTGGATTAATGCAGCACTCCGCAGAGCCAGGAACAGTTATCGTATTCATAAACCACCGTCACCCACCTTTTATTGCACATCAACGAATTCACTCCTCGACTTATTACTGCTCAATGAGAAGTGGTTGCTAAAACCATTCTGTACGGAGCAGTCGCGACAACATCTGTCCACCTCTCATGATCTAATTCGCTGGCGATTAGAAGAGGATACGCTGCTTCGTAGAAGATTCCACTTTGACCCGATTAGAGTGGCTTTCTTCCAGGCAGCTATCCAACGCTTCCCCCGAATTAGTAATGATAGTTTAACCAAATTTAATTCCTACCTCTCTTCGCAAGCTACCGCGATTTTATTGACTACCTATATAGGTCGCTTATACAATCCCACTTCGACAAAACTCAAGGTCCTAGCTAAATTGCTGAACCTTCCTAATCTCTCTTCTTCCGCTAGACTGACCCTCTCGTCTGAATACTGGCGCACCTGATATTGGTTCCAGCTGAGTAGGGATAGGGCGAGTATTGCTCGTCTTAACCCTTCCCGGTCTTCCTTTTGGAAGATATTCAAGAAGGAGAAGTTCGTTTGTTGGAAGGATAGGGCTTTGGGCTGGATCGGTAGTATAGGCCTTGATAAAGTTTTGGAGGAGTCACTAGCCCTGCACAATTATGGAGCTACGCAATCTTTGCAACCAATCTAGCCCTGAGGAGACTTCAGGAGTAGAGACTTATCTGTCACAGATATTCTCAACGCCTGGGGTCATCTTTCAGGCACCTCCAAATCCGTCACTCCACTCCCTTCTCGTGTCTGTCAGGTATTAACAGCCGATCAAAGAAGGGAGGTGGCCGTCACAATGCTATTAGCCACTCCATTCGATGTGGCCGGCATTAACATTAGCAAGAGAATTTTTACTCCAAAAAAGTATCTGGTCTCTTGTCCTAAAGACCTGCTTCCCATTTTGATCCAAAATTCCCTCGTCTCGATCTACGAAAAAGCGCTTGCACGTAGAATCCGCGATCAATTGATTAGACGAAATTTAATCCCATCTGGTTTACTTGGGTTTGTCAAAGGTCGCTCGGTCCATTCAGCAGTTGGTGAAGTGTATCGGTTTTGTCAGGAGAACAGTCATCAGCTAGCTGTGGCTGTTTTCCTTGATTTTTCCGCTGCATTTGACCGCATTTCCATTCCATTTGTTATCTCTTCACTCAGATCCCTCGGTTGCCTGCGAGAATCGTTCACAGGGTGGAGATACTGCTGTACAACAAGCGATTTTATTATGAAGACGACCCTGATGCGCGTCAGTTCTACCCTATTACGGGTGTGCCTCAAGATTCACCACTTTCTCCAATCTTGTATCTCGATGCCTCAATTATTCTATTTAAAATATTTAAACGTGAACAACGTCTAGTGGTGTACGCTGATGACACGACAGCCCTGTTAACTGGACGCAGGTGTAAAGACGTAGTTTCTGACATTAGCCGTTTCTTTTCAGATTAAAAGACCAGCTACCCCAATCCAATCTTATTTTAAACTCCCCAAAATCGCAGGTGGTAGTTTTTCATGGATCTCCTGCGACGAAGAAAATACTTAAGAGACTGGCACTCTCCTCCATTTTTGCCTCTGAACCACTCCCTACCTTCACAAGTCGAGTAAAATACCTGGGGGTCATCGTTTCGGTGAAATGGTCGGCGAAGGCCGACCTGGATAGACTCAAACGTATCCTGAAGAGAGCTAGGTGGGCTCTAAAACGTGCCCAGCATCTGTTGCTGAAAGGGTAAACCCAGGTGCGCCTTTGGGGCACCTGGGCTATCTCGGGATTAGTCTTCTTTTTAAGAGGACGTCTCCCAGAACAAAGACTAAGGTTCCTTAAGTTTCTCGTTTCTCGTTTACCTAGCATAGTCCGCTCCGATTGGATCCTTCGGGGGGGGGGTGAAAGACCCCGGGTGTTTCAGTCGGAAGGCGGCGTGTTGGATCGGTTGGGGGACTCAAATCCCCATGGATTTGAGGCCGTAGCTGGATTGGAAGACTGGAAGAGTGAAGATCGAAGATACAATTCTGTTTAACTGTCTTGTCATAATTACTGTTGTTTGTTTATGTGCATGTTATTTACTTTATTAAGAAACGACCTCTCTCATAGATAGGTCGTTTCTTTATTTGGTCCTCTCTTATCGAGAGGTCTCTCAACGACCTCTCGATAAGCCGGGGAAGTAGTTAACTTCAAAGAATGCCAAACTAAAAATGAACTTTAGGTAAAGGATATACTGAAAGCTACATGTAGTGATACCCTTAGACCTGAGAAAAATGGTTAAATGTTACAAAGTAATCGTTATCAACAATGATTCAAAAGTAAGTGACTAGTACATTGTTGCCATTAGTGGGGATTTGAGGTAAACCGTTTTCTTCAATAGCAGTATAAAGCGGTGAATAACTTTGCATCTCAAACCCAAAATATAATTATAACAGCAATTACTGAAGATTTCAATGTGAGGGAATTCGTTTTAAATCTTATAATGTTTAGGCATATTACTGGAGAGTGATAAGTAGGGCAACTAAAAGTCAATAAAGTCAATTTTTTCTCAGTAATCAGGATTACTTTGATTCGCACAAATTTCACATATCAAATTAATTATTATAGTTAAGAAGTTATTAGGTCAATTTTTTGTCAATTTTTTGATATTAGGTCAATTTTTCTTGTTAGGTCAATTTTTTATTATTTGTACTGTATAATCATTTGACCTAATTAATTAAGTTGACTCTGATCCAATTTCATTATTTGACCTTATTATTAATTACTAATTATGCCGGCAACGTTGACGAATCATATTACAGAGATAATCTATAAATAGGGATACAAATCAAACGGTGATATCAACTGTGGTAATCAAAAATAATATAAAAAGATAAACAGGCCAAGAAATCATTAATCGAATATTCAAAAAATTAATCGAATAGTACAGGAATTCCTTTCAGAATTCATATGTACACCGGATAACGACCTTTATTGTCAATTGTGCTGCACCAGTGTTCGCTTCGACAAGAGATATTTTGTCGATAGTCACAGAAACACCTTGAAGCACCAACATCATTTGACGACGGCTATCTCTGCATCAAAACAAACGTTTATAAAACTGGAGCGAACGGATTTGGCAAAGAAAATTGTACATAACTTTCTGTCTGCCAATATACCGTTACACAAATTAAGAAATCCACACTTGCGATCACTTTTTCAAAATTTAGGAGTTCAGCTACCATGCGAGGATACCTGCCGAAATTTAGTCGCTCTCGAAGCTGAAGAAAATTTTAATTTTATAAAGAGCTTGTTGCAGCAGAAGCAAGTTTTTATGATTGTGGATGAAACTACAATCCGTATGAAACATTTTGTAAATATTATGATGAGCAGCATAGAATCTCCGATTAAATCTTATCTAGTAAGATGCGAGATTATATAAGGCCATGCAAACTCACAGGCATTTGTTCAAACGGTCGACGACCTGATTAGAAAGATGGATATGAGAAGAGATCAATTCAATCTTTTTCTTTCGGACGCAGCTAGTTACATGGTATGTGCCGGAAGGACTTTGAAAGATCTCTATCCACAGCTTTTTCACATTACTTGCTTTTGTCACATGCTACATAATTGTGCTCTACGTATTAGGGCACATTTCCAAAATGTAGATAACTTGATTGGATGCGTAAAAATTTAACGGTCAAATCGATGGAACGCCGTTTACTGTTTGCGGACATAGGATCTCCGCCGGATACAGTAGTTACTCGATGGGAGAGTTGACTTAATTCTGCTTTCTATTATGCCAAAAACCTACCAGAAATTAAAACCATTGTAAATGACTTAAAAGATGGCGGGATAATTGTGAAAAAGGCAAATGAATCTGTACAAGCAAACAGCTTGATAGCAGATCTGATGAATATATACTCGAGTTACCATGAATTACCAATTGTGATAACAGAATTCGAAAGTCCTGCGCTTACACTAGTCGATGCAACAACCGCATTAAAGGTTTTCAATTAGGAGATGATCCTTGTAACATAAAACAATATCTACATGATCACTTATCAAGACATGAGATCGTAGATATTTTAAACTTCAAGAATTCCCAAGTATCGCCGGCCACGTACGCCATGCTTTGTCAAACCTCGCCAATAACGGTATCAGTCGAACGATCATTTTCAATGTTAAAAACGATATTGGAGAAAGATCGCAACTTTCTACCTGAAAAGGTACATAACTACATGATTGTGTATTATAATAACTCTAAAAAGTATCTCTTGTTTTACCGTTCTTATTTAGTGTTGTAATCACTATTTTAAACAATATTTTATATCAAATAATTGTAATATATGAATTTTTAAGAATATTTTATTAGGTCAATTTTTTGGATAAATTATTTGACTTTGATAGGTCAATTTTTTAAGTTTTAAAGTCAATTTTTTAGTTGCCCTAGTGATAACATAAAATAAAAATAAATAGACAACCAGCTCGGAAGACAATAAATAGACAACCATTACTACCTTTAACCCACCGTGGTTAAAGATAGTAATGAAAGAAAATTTGGTCCAGGGAGTACTAAAATTGAAACAGACTTAAATTCAGCGAAAGGTACAAGAACGTGTACATATTGCCAGACTTGCTTAGGGCAGAAAGGATCGTTCTCTTCGCTCGAAATTATTCGAAGCAAGAAGAGCTCATTCTGGATGCAAATTATTTATTCGCGACGATCAAATAATTAGAATGAACAATTCATCAGTGTCGTCTACATCTTAGAACTTTTTAAAAACTCGGAGTCTTATGAAGAAATTGCTAAAATTGCTAGGTACTATAATTTAAACAGACTCAGATACTGCAAAAGGTACAAGAACGTGTACATATTGCCTGACTTGTTTAGACTTATCTAACGGTTGGACTTCTTTAAACTTATCTAGTGGTTGTAAGCAGATTATTCCCAAACATCAGTAAACATTCGCTTAAAGGTGTTTTGTTTAATGTAGAGGCTTTAAGGTATTTACTAAGTTTAGGCATCAGAGACTATTTTTCTGGTTTTAATTTTATTGTTCTTCTTAAAATGTTCTCGAGTGTTGCAACTGCCTTCCTCAACTTCTAAACAATTAAGAGTTCAGCGCAAAACAAAACATAAATCTTCCAATGTAATTTTAACTGATATGTATGGATTGTCAGTTTCAATCATTTACAGCTATTATGATGGATTCGATTGCAATTGTAGACACCCTAGATCTTTTAATTGCTGGATGTTATTTTCACCAAAGAATGCCCGCATCTGATATAATAAACGAGATTTCATCGTTTACCTCGTAAAAACAAGTAGGTCAATCAATTTTAATTTATGGTAATGTCAACGCTAGATATTAACTAAAAATTTTCATCAATGTTCGAGTCAATCGTACAATATTTGGCTCTCTTTAGGTTGACTCTTTATCCAACTCCGGGTCCTAGTTATATGCTCCTCTGGTGGCAGTCTGATTGACTGGGCTTTTTAAATTTTGAGACAGTGATCATATAATTGGGAACTAATAGTGATTTGAGCTTAATTCGTAAGCATTTACCCGTATTTGAGCTTTTTGATTCGTCATAAGGGCGTTACCTTCCATGTCGTTACAAGCTAGTCGTGTAATAAACTTTTAGAGGCTTGATTTTACAAAAATTGACGTTGTACAGACTATGCTAAGAACAAATCAAGTTTAGATAGTTACGAAGTAATGCGACTTGTAATTCTTGAATTTTGTCATCACTGTCAAACAAAATATTTGGGATACTCAGTTTTGAATAAACGTTGTATTGATAAATAAGGGCTTAGAAAAGTGCAACTTATCGGAGAGAATACCAACGAGGGTTTTATTCGATAAATCTAGAAGCACAGTTATCAGATGAGTGAGTGTAGTACATTATAACATTAAGTTAGAGAGTATTAGTTATAGAATTAAATACACGAGTTCATGACATTCTCCATATCTTTAGTTCCAATTTCTTCTTCGTATGATTCGTCTTCGAGAGGAACGTTTGGATAGGAAGCTGAGTACTCGGTCGTCTGTACTATTAGAGTTGTTGTGGGTCGTTGATGAGTCGTTTTCAGTCTTGTCATAGCCTTGCTTATTATTTTTCTCGGTCGGCGTTTGTTTCTTAGTTTGGTTGTTTGGACTCACAAGTATATCATCCTGCTGCTTTTGATTGACGTATTTTTCAATGATAAGATATTCATTGATTGTTGCGAGTTTAGTAGATGGTATGACCACTCTTTTCCGGTACTTGTTAAGTCATAGCTTGAATTTATTTCGGATAGTGGGGTAGTTGATGTTCTCTCATTGCTTATTGATTTATGGCCTGGGGCCAGGTCGAATGTTGATACAGTTGCTTATCTTCTATCATCATAGTGAATCCTCGCGTAATTAGGTATTGAATGTAGGATTTCGACGGGTATCACTAAAGGATCCGCCTTTGATCGACGCACAGTTTCGTAGATGAGCAGTACCTGAAATAAGTCAGTGCGGGATTGAATAGCCATTGCTGTATTTTCCATGGAAGCTAAACATTCTATATTGAGGAGAAGAGTTGGTTAACGCTCATGGTAGTGAGCGAATTGCGTGCAATTCAGTATCTAGTTCCAGTTTCCATCTGGAGTCGGGATGATCTATAGATTTCAGGGTAAAGTGAATAATTTTCCATACCACACAATTCACTCTCTCGCATTGTCCGTTTCAGATAAGGTGATTGGAGTAAATGAGAAATGATTGTTTCATTATTCCATAAAAAGTCACGTAGATCATTCCACATGAAGTAGCTTCCTCTGTCTGAAAAAAAAAACAGCTTCTAGAGCTCCAAAAAGAGATAATAGATTTTGTAGACATTTAATGACTGTTTGTGATGGCATGTTCTCACATGGATATATGAAAGGATAACGAGAGTACTCGTCTACAATGACTAATATGAATGTATAACGATCAATGCGTGACTTAGGACCATTAAAGGCCATTTATAAGCATTCAAACGATCTTGTAGTGAAAATTAGTTGATATTGATTAGGTCTGTGGAATCTAGGTTTTAATTAGGCGCAAGTCGAGCACCCCGTACAGACTATACGAACATCACTTATAGAGTATGGTAGGTTCTTTTGCTTTAAGAAGTTATTTAGACGAGTCATTCCGGGATGACATAACCAAATACACAAGTCCTTTAGTAAGAGTTTGATGGCAGCACTGTTGGAGCGAGATAGACCGCCTGCGGCAGTGTTTATCTTTCCTGGGCGATATTGCAGATCGTATTGAAAATTCGAAAGTTGTAATCTCCAGCGAGTAAGCTTGTCATTTTTGATGTGATTTTTGGTTGATTCCCCGAACAGGAAAGCGATTGCTTGCTAATCCGTTATAATTGTAAATTTTGGCTTGTTAGTAGATCTCTCCATTATCTTAATGATTCAATAATAGCTGCGGCCTCACATTTTACCGTTAGATGTGATTTCTCAGTCTTGCTTAGCGTCCTCGATAAGAATCCTACTGGTCTACTTTTTTGAGATAATATAGCGGCCAGTGCAATTCCTGATGCATCAGTTTCGATAGTAAACGGTTGATGATCGTAGATAGCAGATAGAAATGCATGAGCAATTTCGGACTTTAGATGAGCCAGACAGGTATTTTGTGCTTTATTTAGAGAAACACTTTAAACATTCAGGAGTGGACGAATAGCTCATGAATATCGAGGTATCCATTGACTATAATACGAGAAGATCCCGATCAGGGGTTTCAGTGATTTTGATGATGTTGGCAGAGGAAAGTCGATGAGTGGCTGCAATATTTCGGGGTCCGGCTGATTTTTGACATCGTGGATGAGGTGACCTAGATATGTTAGTTTGGATACAGGATACAAACACTTTTGGTAATTTAGTTTCATTTGGTATTTATCATGTATTGCACATAATGCGGTCAAGATAGCATCGTATTCCATGTTATCTGGGCCGGCGACAACGATACATCGACATAAACGAAGGTTGCACTAAGATGATTGTCCCGTTGAAATTGGGACACAGAATTAGAACGGCCAAGCAGTGAATATGAGATTTCTAGTGTGTTCTGATTTGTGGCTGAACATTGATTTCGTGAAGATCGACAGACAGGAGCAAAATGACCACGCTTCTCACATTTGTAGCAATTTGCATCTTTAGCCGGACATTTCAATCGATGATAAGATGGTCTTTCACAGAATTTGCATCCACATCGTTGATCTGACTTGAACGATTGATTCTTTATATGAATACGGCAGCACAGTCAGAAGTTTATCGAGTAATGTTATTGTTTGAGTAATTAGTTAGGGCGGGGAATTTATTTGCTATAGGATGAAGCTGTATATATTTTATATTTTTGCGCCTCTATTTGCGCCGTTTCCATTGTTCGAGCTATGCTAACCGCCATTTCAAAGGTCAGTGACTTCTGTTTTAAGAGTTTTTGTCTTATAAGAGGATCCTTCAGGCAAGCAATGAAGGCCTATCTGATTGCTTCATCGGCATGTACTTTTGCTAAGACCTCTTTAAAATCGAAGTCTTTAGATATTGAGTTAAGTTGACGGATATAGTCATTAATGATTTCGTCATTACCTTGTCTTCTGGTAGATAAACGATGTCGAGCATGAATAATGTTTGGTGGGTTTAGGAGTGTTTCGATCAGGATCTCCTTCGCTTCTTCGTATGTTGTGCGCTCCACAATTAGCTCATAGACTTCTGTCGATACGTATCTGATAAGCAGATGCAGCTTGTTGGAAGGACAAGAGGCATTTAGAGCAGACATCTCATCGAGACAGTTCTCGAAAGTTTGTATCCAATGCTTACACTTAACTGATGTTATTTTAGATTTACCTTCGAACTTGATAGGACGAAGCATCGAGTCCATTGATTGAGTACAAGTTATTGAATAAAGTGTTGAAAATAAGGGCTCAGAAAAGTACAATTTATTGGAGAGAATACCACAGATGGTTTTATTCAATAGATCTAGTAACACAACACTCATCTAGTTATCAGATTAGTAAGTGTACAGTATAACATTAAGTTAGACAGTATCAGTTATAGAATTAAGTATACAAGTTCACGACACGTTGCTAGTGAGTTATAAAATGAAATTGCTTAATTTACGAGGATAGATGACTTAAACGATGGTTCAATAATGTAATATAAGTGTCAATGCAGTGCTTGATCAAGGCAGGTTAATAAACCAATTTACGCTGTATTTGTAGATTTCTTTAAATCCTTTAATAATATATTTTTGTTGTTGTATCGATCACTCATTATAGACTTGCGAAAAAAGTGTAAACGTTTTTGTTGGAGCTTTCGACCAAACGGTCCTTGTCAACAGATTTAAAAAAAATCAAACAGAATTAAAATGACAGTACAGAGATACGAGTTTTATACTAGGAACACCACGGAAGAAGTCTATTCGTTTACGTGATACCGTCCACAATTTCATGCGATACTGGTAGTCGTAGTGGTCAGTTAGACTTATTTTCGGCCATCGGATTCGCTTCGGAATTTATTTAAATTGATTCTTTTATAAGACGACGTTGCAAGTTGTTTTCAACACAGATAATCTTAGCTTTTCCGAAGTCAATCCCATGATATTTCGGTCGATAGGACGTGGTTGACAATGGCAGACGAGGAGTCACCCCGTTTTAGCGCATATTGATGCTGATAAATGCGCTTGGAGAATGTTTGTCGGGTTTGTCCTACATAACCCGCGTCACAATCTTGGCAAGGAATGCGGTATACGCCACTTACAGGGGACAATTTTGGTTTCTTTTTGAACATCCCAGATAAAGTGCAACATCTTTTGTGGTAAATTCGAATATTCGTCAATCCTAAGCGCTTTAGATCGTTTTGTAGTGATCTGCTGCACGAGTTGTTGATAAAGGTAGTGCCAATATACGAGGTCAGACTTGGGACTGTGTTTGTTCTAACCTCATCAGGGTAAGATAAGTTCATGCGACGACGTAGGAGTTTTTTTTGACTGTTTTTCAGCCATAATGATTGCCCATTTTGGGTATCTTGAGTCTCATACAATGGTGCACCTCCAAAAATTCATTCTTGTTCAATGGAAATATTTATGATCAGATCGATGGTGTAGCCATGGGCTCTCCGTTAGGACCGACACTCGCAAACATCTATATGAGTTCCTGGGAGGCGGATGTTTACTCTTTCATACCGTCCCTAAAATACTGATGGAGATATGTCGACGATGTCTTTATGGTGCTGAGTGAGAAACCCTCACTGAATGAATTATAAAGCTCGCTCAATAGGAAAGACTGGAATCCAATGGGATGTGTGTTTCGAGAGCAGTACCAGCTCTATTTCCTTCTTGGACGTCTTGGTCAAGCGACACGATAGCAGCGTCATTACATCAGTGTTCAGAAAACCAGGTATTTCTTGGTGCCCGCCACCTTGGCACACACATATGTCAGATCGCTACAAAATATATACTGCGATTTCTTTGTTGACACGACCGGCTCTTATTTGCTCATCTAAAAGAACCGCTTTTTACGAACAAATGATCGTAAAGAAAAAACTAACACAAAGAGGATACCCAAAATGGGCAATCATTATGGCTGAAAAACAGTCAAAAAAAACTCCTACGTCGTCGCATGAACTTATCTAACCCTGATGAGGTTAGAACAAACACAGTCCCAAGTCTGACCTCGTATATTGGCACTACCTTTATCAACAACTCGTGCAGCAGATCACTACAAAACGATCTAAAGCGCTTAGGATTGACGAATATTCGAATTTACCACAAAAGATGTTGCACTTTATCTGGGATGTTCAAAAATAAACCAAAATTGTCCCCTGTAAGTGGCGTATACCGCATTCCTTGCCAAGATTGTGACGCGGGTTATGTAGGACAAACCCGACAAACATTCTCCAAGCGCATTTATCAGCATCAATATGCGCTAAAACGGGGTGACTCCTCGTCTGCCATTGTCAACCACGTCCTATCGACCGAAATATCATGGGATTGACTTCGGAAAAGCTAAGATTATCTGTGTTGAAAACAACTTGCAACGTCGTCTTATAAAAGAATCAATTTAAATAAATTCCGAAGCGAATCCGATGGCCGAAAATAAGTCTAACTGGTCACTACGATTACCAGTATCGCATGAAATTGTGGACGGTATCACGTAAACGAATAGACTTCTTCCGTGGTGTTCCTAGTATAAAACTCGTATCTCTGTACTGTCATTTTAATTCTGTTTGATTTTTTTTAAATCTGTTGACAAGGACCGTTTGGTCGAAAGCTCCAACAAAAACGTTTACACTTTTTTCGCAAGTCTATAATGAGTGATCGATACAACAATCTAATCAAAGACTTGCACGCAACTATGTCTAATATATTTTTTATTAAAAAATTATAATAATTTATTTATTGTGGCAAATGTGTGATAGCTGCACACTTACAAGTCTACTAACAAAAAACACAGCATAAGTCATACAGTTTTATTAATTTATTGTTTAAATGACATCGGATTAGGCGTTTGAGGCACGGCATTAATGTTGATTGGCTTATATGAATGAATATATGATTCCACGAGAGAGGAGCAGCCACAACGAAGGAGCGGAGTCCAAAGGAGGTAGAGTAGTTTGGGACATGTAAAAGAAGGGAATTACAGGAACGCAAAGATCAGTAAACAGGACGAGAATTGTCGAGAAAAGGAAGGTTGAGAAATGAAGGGGTATGAAAAGTTATAAGGCGAAAAGCAATGATAAAAAAACAACTTTGAACAGAACAATAAATGGTAGGCAAATCGAGAGGAGCAAGATGGTGGGACGTATGATCAAAACGACGGAGACGGAGGCGAATTTGGACGGCTGCGTTGGTGATGCGTTGTAAAGGAAGAAGAATGGATTTAGGTGAGTTGGAAAATACTCAGATAGTAATCAAGTCTTGAGAAAATGAGAGAAGATATGAAAGTCATACATGAAGGGAAATCGATCAATCTACGAATTTGACGGAGGTTGCAAACAATCAAGGTATACGGAGGGAGGTTCTACGCCGAAGCGTCGATTTGATGCCGTTAACCGTGGCTTGCTTATGCTCAGACTCTTATATTTGCTTAAATTACAGAGACCGATGATTCTTATATTTGAAGAAATTCTGACGCCACATTGTATTCGTAAGCTTGGCATAGTTCAATACTCCGAGTCGTTTTTGCAATTAAACGGCATTCCGCAAGCGACCTAATATGTCCGACATTATTCAGTTTGTTTATGTGATTTCCCTGCATTTATAAGGACACCTTATTGTGATGACATTTTATATACTGATATCCTAATGATCCATGCCCGAAACGTAACTATTTTATAGTTAACTTTAAACAAGTTATGAAAGTATTTTTAGCTAGTGGTAGACAGGAAAATCTTTATAAAACAGAAACTGCCATTAGACTTAATGGCAAGTTAGCAGGTAAAATGGTAAACTCAAATGCAGAAATTGCGAGTTGGAATTCGTTTCCTGTTATTGCTATCTAGGAGTCAACTCACATTGGTCATTTGCTGACCATCTTGAAAGAGTGACTTGCATTCATAGAATAAAGTTGTCATTTCTTCTTAAGAAATATTTTATGTTGTTTAGAACTTTCTTCTACAATTTTGTCATTTATAGTATATGAGACACCTTAATTGAGTTTCAAAAATCCATGAATTTAGTAACATGAACAAAGTGACTCATGAACTTAGTGACCTTCCTTTTGAAAGTCACTGTTGCATATGTCATGCAAAATTGGATATTGTGGTTAACAAGGTAATCAACAAAAATTATTTAAATTTTGATTTAAATTTATTTTTATTAAAGATTTAAAGATGGTGAATGCATGTGACACATTGGAAAACAAATCCATAATTACTTGTAAAATAAAAAAATCTATTCAAAGTAGTTTTATTATATTAAATGATATTATTTCATTTTTAGATTCTTTTGCAACATTTACAATCGACACGATCAGGAAGTGATAATAATGAAATAATAATGATATTATTTCATTTTATTTTGTGGCACCTTACTATTAGTGTAATTGAGAACATTAGATAAAAACATATGTTTATTTTATACTGTTAATAATAATTTTGAAAATATTAGCAAAGTTTTGAAACTAGTGATAACAGCTGTATACCCGATATCCTAATCTGAATTCGCTTCACACTCAACATTAAAAATATTGTGAATTAAAAATATAATGTAGCGCTTCCTTATTGATGTCCTTGTTGCGGAATCAGGAAAAATAAACGTACTATCCCGATAAGTTGTGAAAACGGTTTCGCAGTAATTATGGCCCTCCAAATGAGATCATCTCCACTGTTGGATGCAAAGGGATACATGGATGCTTCGATAATGGCACATTGTAATTTTGGACAAAAACCTTTTTAATAAATTGTTATGGAAGTTTGTAACTGACTCTTGCAGTTTCGTCAACATATAATATTATAAAAATATTATAAAAATATACTGCAGCTTCGTCAACAATGATATATTGATTTGGTATTAACTTAAAATATCATTAAATCAAAGAAGATCGATTTAAAGATATGACTTGATAAAATCAATTATTCGCTCAACGAGAAACTGCGATTACCGTAGTTAAGCATTTTGAAGATATAAAGTAAAAAATATTACATTTTTAGATTAAATACTTTAAATACGAAAACTATTAACAGTAAACGATAAGGTAAATTGTATATTTTGAAATTACATGATAAGAATCTTAGTAATCATTTTAAGCTGTGTTGAAGCTCGCAAAAGTACGTACATTATCCTGCATTAAATATTTACTCTTTTGCATAAGATTAGTCGAATATTATTAATATTTTATTGTATAAGTAAGAATTGAACGAATTTATTCGAAACAAACGAAAACTTAGCCTTTTAATTATGGCTATTGTTATTCAGAACACTTTGAACAATGTCAAGAACTCTATTACTATATCCGAATTCGTTATCTTGCCTAAACAATACAAACTTTGTTTCAAACAAATTAGCAAAATAATTACCAGGCAACAATTTTCATGAAATTTTTATTCAGAGCAATTCCCGAATTAACATCAATTGTTGCAGCATGGGGATTGCCGACAAAGTCTTTTGAAACCAATTCCTCCTCTGTCACGTCAACGATACCCTTTAAATCACTGTTGGCCAGCTGAGTAAATGTGTCAATTACAACTGAATATTCAAAAGGCTGTTCAGTTCTGAATGTTAAATCTAATGCCGCTACATTTACTGTAGGTATATGAATGATTATTCCATTTATTTTTCCATCGTATTCGGGAAATACTTTGGTCAGTTCGTTATTATCGTTTAGTGATACTGGTATAATATTTTTACACGCTGCACGTCCTTTTCGCAAATATTCCCTAGGACCGTCAACTATACACTGCTCAGCAGTAAAGGGAAACACTACAGTAAATAAGGCTTCCAACATAGTAAACTCTTTGATTAGTACACTCACAATCGGAGCAACACAGTTGGTTACCGGAGATCCGCAACTTAAATGACAAAAATCACCAATATTTGTATAAATAAATTGATTGAAGTTATAATAATTAGAAAATTATATCGATAATTATTAATTTTAATTAAATTTAATATATTAATTATTTTATGTTCAAAGAAAACACGATATCTTTATATAAAATAGATAAAAATATATAATATATATTGTATAAATATTTATATATTGTATAAATTAATTTATAATTTAAATTCTGCTTTTTCGAAATTGTTAAATATTTTTACTGAAAAAACTTTTAAATTTTGCGGATTATAAATCGATAGTCTTTTATCTCAATAAGATAGCAGAATATTCGATAATCTTAAACGAAGATGAATAACTCGATAACATAACATATAACATATTATATACATAACATATATTATATATTATATAACATAATATATACTTATAATATAACATATTATAATTAATAAATCAATTATCGAAACCAATCTTATTCTCAATGAAATTGAAATAATCTTATTTTTAATGAAAGTATACCTTAAAGCATGTATTTTTAGAGATAAATAAATTACTTATATTAAACGAAAATGAAAAATCGATAAGGTAGTCTTCGTATAGTTTAATACACATTTTTAATGATAGTGCCATGTGTACTATCAATGGTTGAAAATGGGCGTGATGTTGTTGATGGTTACAATTGCCATATTATTCAAACCGAATTATCACTGATGTATATTTTAAGATTAAAATCATGCATTTGGTCTTTCGATTTTGTTAAATTCACTGAAGTTATGTCTCTTAACTTTTTTTAATTAAAGATATAGTTTCACTACTTAAGTGAACTTTAATTTAACTGACAAATTTAACTAGTTAAGTGTAACTACACTAATCGATTGAATTTCAAAGCTCAAATTTCAATTTCATTGACTACAGTTTGGATAAACTGATCGTGCATACAGTTTTGTATCATTTTAAAATCCAAATATTCAATCAAATCAAAATTTGTATTAACACATAATCCACGTTACCTTATAACTTCACATTTATTTAAGTTAATTGATTCGTTGTTAATACCATAAATTAAACACGGTGCATCTGGTGACGATCCTGCAATAATTACTTTGGAAGGTCCATTATTCACGCGTAAATGTTTGCTGGCCTCTTCAATACTAGTATTAACACCTGATGACTCGATAACAATTGAAACACCAGACCAATCAATTGTCGATGCATCAGCCTGGTTATAAACTCGTATCGCGTTTTCATCGATTTTTATTTTATCGTCTGACTGTGAAACATTTATTCCGAACCTCCCATAAGCCGTATCATATTTCAGATTGTAAATCTGTTATGAAAGATAAAAAATTATTAATATTTATCAGGCAAACGTATTTAATACTATATGATAATATAAATATTTTAGACGGAAATAATATTCGATTATTTTAAATATCGTCATTTAATTCAGTCTTTAAAAAAATACTAAAAAACAAAACATGCAACCACCAAAAAATAATAAGGATTTTGTTAACAACTATCAAAAAATTTAACAACACACATTTTAAAACAAACAAAGAAGAAAATAAAAAATATAAATAAAAAAAGCAAAATCATAAAACAAGTGATAAAAACATACGAATTGAAAAATAATGTAATAATTGAGTAATTTATTATAATTTAAACCAAAACAAAATCTTAGAACAATGAGAAACAAACAAATTGAAAAATTAAAAAATGTAATATTAAAATAATTAATTATAATTTAATTAAAGGTTGAAATCAGATTTATTATTAAGCATTAAATTAGGTTCTTTTTGTATAACATACGCTTCTTTAATAATGCGAGATAACAAGTTATTTTCAAATGATAAAATAGATGCATTTTCAAAATCAACGGAATGATTCAAACTCACAAAATGCTTAGCAACAGCACTAGAATTAGTCCCTTTACGTACATTATAATTATGTTGTTTAATATGCTTAACCAAACCTTGACCCGTTTGACCAACATATACCTGTTCACATTATTTTAAACAATGACATCCTTGTTAAAATACGGTTTACGTTTAAATAAGTTGTGAAGCTTAGGCAATTTTATGTTAAAAATGTGCACTTTGCTAACACTACTATTTGGTATGTTATTGTTAATAAACTTTGAAAAAACTGAATTCCATTTGTTACCAACAAAAGGTATTCCTTTATAATATAGTATTTTTCAGGACCAAATACTTTATTTTTGTGCGCTAAAGATTTAAACTTAGCCTTCTTAATAGCCTAAAATGGAAAACCGCTTTTTAGTAAATTATGTGTGATGATAGCCATTTCTTATTGACAAAATAAGTGATAGTTAGAACATAGAAGCCCACAGCGTAGGTAATGTGATTTAGCAGCGAAAAAAAGGAATTTAGTTGGAAAATTTGAGATCAACGAAATTATACCAGGCACAGTACACACTTTTTGATAGACGCCTCTTTAAACTATAGAACAAACAATCCGCTTAACCCATACATCGGGACAAGGTATACGCATGCCAGATTCAGGAGAAATACACCAATGAATTTGAGAATCCCTAAGATTTAGCGTATATGTAAGGAAATCCTGTGAAACATCACTCTGATCAATCAAAAATACGTCGTCAACATTACGAAACCACCTGACAACTCAATAATACTATTACCAAAAAAATCTAAATTTATCATGTACAGTTTGGACAATACAGGAGCAAGAGGGTTGCCCATTGCCAGGTCATTTTTATGCGCTAAAGATTTAAACTTAGCCTTCTTAATAGCCTAAAATGGAAAACCACTTTTTAGTAAACAGATAAACAGCCATTTATCTTTCACTAAATAAGTTAAAGAGAAAATTGACGGTGCATGTTTAAAAAAAGATTTATTTTAACGTGGCAAATGCGTGCCAGCGCACGCTTACATGACCACAACAAAACAAAAATGTAAATCATGTGCCGAGAACGTGTGAACGGAAGAGGTGTTTGAATGTGATAAAGGAGGGAGCGCGGCAGACGTCGAAAGGGAGTTGATTCCAGGCGAGTGGGGGCGGCGACGAGGAAGGATCGAAGACCGTAGTTGTTGGAGTAATTGGGAACGTGAGTAAGAGGGTACGATGGAAACGCAGCGATAGCGAGATGGGGTGAGTGTCTCTAAGAAAGTAAGGTTGATGAACGATGGGGGATCCGACAACGATGAGACGAAAAGTTACGATAAGAAGGTGGAGTTGATTATTCGTTGTATGGGTAGGATGATGGATTTCGGAGAATTTGCAAAAATGCTGAGGCAGTAATCGATTTTAGGGAAGCGAAGCGATGAAAGAAGATACATACAAGAACGGAAGTCGATAATGAGGCGGATACGGCTGATGTTACTGATAATTAAGTTAGACGAGCGTACCTTGTCACGGACGAAGGGTTTAAGGGAAAGGTGATCATCGAAATGTAAACCTAAGAAAGTGAGATTGTGTACTATGGGGATGATCGATGAGGAAAAATATACAAATGGAGGATATATATTTGGTGGAAGAGGGAGGATCCACATTATTTTGGACTTGTCGGGGTTAGAACGAGATTGAGATTGGAAAGACGTTTGTAGATAGAAGAAATACAGTTTGAGGCAGAAATGCCGATATCGTGGATGCGATGTGCGAGTGCATGATCAAAGATGAGGATGTCATCGGCGTATTGCATAACGTTAAAGGAGTAAGGTTTGATAAACGGAGAGAGATCATCAAGCAGAAGAGAGAAAAGCAGGGGACCTAGGATTGAACCTTGCGGGACCCCGCAAAAAATAGGGATGAGAGGGTAGGATGATGAATTGGAACAGACGCGGAAGGAACGGTCGGATAGATGAGTCAAATTATGCTACGGAGGAGGAAGAAAAGCCGTAATCATAACGAAGGCGAGAAAGGAGGGCGAAGTGGTCGACAATTTCAAAGGCGGAGGAAAGATCGAGGGAGATGAGAACACTATATAGATTCTTGTCTTGATCAAATGAGTAAGTGGTTGTAAACTTTCATGCAGGCGATTTCTGTAGTGGTTATAGCGGAAAGCGGATTGGAAAGGAGGGTACATATTGGGTGAGGAGAAATAAGCGTTGATCTGTATTAAGATAAGGCGTTCTAAGAGCTTAGAAAGAGTAGGGAGTAGTGAAATGGGGCGATAGCTAGAAAGAAGGGAGGGGTCGAGCCATTGTTTCTTAAGGAGGGGACGAGCGATTGCGGATTTCCAGTGTTTGACATATACAATTACTCCACAGCCCTTAAAAATATCCCGATCATCACGTCTAAGCGAATAATTTGGAATACTGACTTTGCTATCCAGAACATCGACATTGAGCCGTTTCAGTGATTTCTGTAATATCAGGCTTTGATTTTTTCACGATCAAACATAATTCATCGAGCTTTTGGATATGATTAAAATATTTGTGTAAATAATATAAATCGTGTGGTGTACAAGATGAACCGATAATGTACACGCGGAATGATATTGTGTGTTATCTAGAGGGCTCAATATATGCTTCTCTACATAAACTATAATTTGATTCAAGCGGCGGAGGGGCACAACAGTATTTAACCTGATAACTTTGGGATAATGTTCAATTAAATACCGCTTAATTCTGGTTCTCATATTTTGCATAACAGAATGTATTAGTAAGATACGTACGCACTTGTTCAGCTTTTGACCGAGGATAATCATATTTTGAGATTTTTATTTTTTTAGAAAAACTTCAAAATAAAATGTGTAGTTTTTATTAACCTAAAACGTTAAATGCCTCATTAATAGACAATTGTTCATAACATAAAAAGTATATCAAGTAAAAGTTAATAAAAAATATGAGATAAAATTTGTTTAACGAAAGACACACGACGATCGTCGAGACAGCTAACACTTTAGGTTACTTAAGAGACTACGATACAAAAGGACAATAAAATTATATAAGAAGGGCAGAATGCCATGTATTGCCGATTGATTTTAATCTATTTATTATATTTGCAGATTTGTTTCAATAAAATTCAATCTTGTAAGTTATATTTCATTACAGGATTAAAGTAGTGTACAAAATAGAGTCATCAAAATTTTAATTGTAACAATAACTATACATTTAGTAATCTTGTAAAATTAGTTCTTATAGAATAATCACATTTCTTCTACTTCGAAAAATAAAAATTCACGCGGCACTTTAAAAAACTTTTTTGTTTTATATTACAATAAAAAATATGGACATCTAACAAAATTAGAAACACTTTGCATGTTTTCTTTTATTGTCACGGATTTCCTCCGATCATATAAGGTTTTTTAATGAGTCATAATTCGATAAATAAAATCAGCTAACTGAGTCTATGTATTTAATATAATTATAAAATAGACAAAACATAATAATGCTAAATCAAAATTTAATAATTAAATAATAAAATTAATAATTGTTTTTAGATTTTCTATAATTTAAATCAAGTTAAAATAAAAAATTGAAATTTAAAATAAACGTCATTTTTATGAATTGACTAATAAATAACAGACGTTGTATCATAATAAGAATAAGAGGTCATCAGGAGGAACTGCTATGCTATCAGGTTTCAGCCTCTAATTCCTTGACCCAACATAGCAGCAGGGCCAAATACGTGTTAAGGACGTATTTCCTCTGATGAAATTTGATTATACAGTATCATATTCTAATACAAAGTATATTATTTATTATCCATCCATAAAAATTTTCCGCTAATGATTTTAAATTTATTATTAATATTATTGTGTTGATTTATATATTTTACTATTTTCTGCTTGATGTTATTTTTATAGTAAACTAGTTTAAAATATGCATCAATTAAATTATTTAAATGATTTTGAAGAAAGCCAATATCATTGCATTTTATTATGTTATTTGTGCTATTTTAAAGATTTTATATCAAATCAGCTAACTGAGTCTAGATATTTAATATATTTATAAAATAAACAAACATAATAATGCTAAATCAAAATTTAATAATTAAGTAATAAAATAAATAATTGTTATAAGATTTTTTATAATTTATATCAAGTTAAAATGAAAAATTGAAATTTAAAAAGTCATTTTTATGAATTGACTAATAAATATCAGACGTTGTATCAGAATAAAGATTAGACGTAATCAGGAGAAACTGCTATGCTATCAGGTTTCTGCCCCTAATTCCTCTTCCTTGTTATAAGGAAGATGTTCAAATATGGTTTTCTACCATAAAAAATATGGTATATATGGTATTTTTATATGTGGTATTTCAAATCCAATGTTAATTATGATGTGTTTACTATATGTTATTAATATTTTAAATATATATACGGAAGAATTAAGCATCATTTCGCGACAATTTGTATCGTTTCAAAAGTCTGTTTAGTTTGCTTTTGATTTTATACGTGCTAGATATTGATTCCAAATTTTAACTGTAATTATAAATGGATTATTTTAAAATATACAGATTTCGCAAACTTTTTATGTCAATGACAATTTGAAATTAATAATCAGAAATTGTGCTGTTGACTTGGACATGTCGCAGCATTTATTAATATTAATAATATAATATTAATAATATCTTAATAATATCACTATTATTGCGATTTTAGTAATTTTTACCAATCGATCAGCTAACTGAGTCTACGTATTTAATATAATTATAAAATAAACAAAACATAATATTGCTAAATCAAAATTTAAAAATTAAATAATAAAATTAATAATTGTTTTTAGATTTTCTATAATTTAAATTTTCTATAATTTAAATCAAGTTAAAAAAATGAAATTTAAAATAAACGTCATTTTTATGAATTGACTAATAAATAACAGACGTTGTATCATAATAAGAATTAGAGATCATCAGGAGGAACTGCTATGCTATCAGGTTTCGGCCCCTAACTCATCTACCCAAGCATAGCAGCGGGGCCAAATACATGCTAATGATGTATTTCCTCTGAAATAACTATCTAGTATCTTATTCTAATGCAAAGTATATTTATTTATTATCCATCCATAAAAGTTTTCCGCTAATGATTTTAAATTTATTTTTAATATTTTTGTGTTGATTTATATGTTTTACTATTTTCTGCTTGATGTTATTTTTATAGTAACCTAGTTTAAAATATGTATCTATTAAATTATTTAAATGATTTTGAAGAAAGCCAATATCATTACATATTGTTGCAATTTTTAAAATTTCATTATTTAATGTATTATATTTTATATTATATGGTATGCATGAATGATCATGCAAAAATGTTTCTTATAAATTTAAATGTCATCTTTACGATATAAATTAATAGTAGTTTTAATTGATGTAAATTTATTTTACATTAATTTTAAATTTATTTTCAATATTATTGTGTTGATTTATATATTTTACTATTTTCTCTTTGATTTTATTTTTATAATCTAGTTTAAAATATGCATCTATTAAATTATTTAAATAATTTTGAAGAAAGCCAATATCGGAAAATAAAATTTTTTCCTTATCTGTCGTAGTATACCATGTAGTAGTATTTCTATAGCGCAGGTCATCATGTTACCGATTTATAACAGTGCTCACTATTCGTATATTGCAAACAATAGAAACATTTGAATGTAGATATGCAATGCCATGCGCCTGGCACGTGACCATACATGCGGAGTGACTAGAAAAATATGATATGATATGATACTCCTATTTATTGAAAAATACATTCTGTAATATTTTTCGTTGTGAACGTTTTGTATTTCCAGTAACATTATCTTTTCATGTGGATTTTTTTTCTATAAAACCCTTCAGCATAAGGCAGATATAAATCACCATCTACCAAAATATAATCTTTTGATCTCTTAGTTAGTCTGTATTTCAGACTTTTCTTAAAAACTTCTTGAGATATAGTTCATTTAAGTATACATGTTATATAATCATATTTTTAACAATTTTAATAAAAAATAAAGTTTTTTTAATGTGGCAAATGCACACAGACTGTGTGCTTACAAGCCCACAAAAGCGAAACAGATTGAAAAAAGTTACTCGTTTAGTAGCATCGATTTTAGTTGCTTTTTGAAAAATTGGAGTGAGGATGATGATCGCAGATGATCAGGTAGGGAATTCCAAAGGAGAGGAGCAGCGATATGTAGGGATCGACGGCCGAAGTTGGTTGAGTGAAGAGGTACGTGTAGCATAAGAGAAGCACAGGAACGTAGATGAGCAGAAAGAGAGCCAGATTCACTTAGAGTTGGCAGATAGAGATAAGAAGGAGAATTACAATAGAGAAGGCGATAAGTTAGACAAAGCAGACGAAAACGAACGCGATGTATAACACTTAGCCATCCAAGTTTTGATAAATAGGAAGATATATGATAGAATTTACGAAGTCGAAAAAGGATGCGCACAACAGTGTTAATGAGGCGTTCAAGAGGTTTAAGGGGTGCCTTTGAAGAGAAGACGAGAAGGCTAAAACAGTAATCAATACGTTGGAAATAAGGGAGATAAGACATTTACATCTAATGACGTTTTTCCTCTAAGGAAATTTTATTATCAGGAGTATCTTTTTCTAATACAAAGTATATTTTTTATTATCTATCCATATTTTTTCGCTTAATAATACATTTCATTTTTATAGGTTTAGATAAAAAATCTGAATAGAAAACGCCATTACACAAGTATAGAATGCTACAAGGAATATTCCGAGAAATTATTTATGTAAATTATGTCAGTGGTTTTACACGTCAAACGTATGTTTATAACCACGAGTTTGATTACTGTCGATGCCATATTTACAAAATGTCAATCCGTAGATATGGTCATTATCCCGCACGAGACAATTATTAACAATTCAATACGTACCAATTGGGCACTATCAATTGATATCAATCTATATTCATCAAGTTCTTATATATTAATCATATATTATATTTGTTTACAATTGAATTAGAAGCTTTCAAGACGACAGCGTAGAAAGAACAAACTAAAAAATAACTATAATTTATATAAAGTTAAAATTTAAAATAAAAATTTAAAGTAAAAGTCGATTTTTATAAATTGACTAATGAATAATGCATGACATATAAGGATTAGTGGTCAACATGAGAAACTACTATGTAATCAGGTTTCGGCCCCTATTCCTCGACCCAACATAGCAGCGGGTACAAATACATCTAATGATGTATTTCCTCTCATGAAATTTGATTATCTGGAGTATCTTATTCTAATACAAAGTATATTATTTATTATCCATCCATAATTTTTTTCTCTTAATAGTTTAAATTTATTTTTAATAATATTTTGCTGATTTATCGTAACTTTAATATTGTTCAGCCCGTTTAAACATCGAGAGGAATAGAAAAAGAAATTATTCACAAAATTTCGACTATTGCAATAGTCCTTTTCAACTGTTATGTTTTTAAATGTTTTAGGTTATATTATGATTTGATATTGTATTTCATAAGAGGTTATTTAAGTCAACTTTAAACTTAAGCAGATCAAACAGAAATTCTCAACTATACTAAGAGAACAAATAAAGGCTAGATAACAGGCATTGCATTAATTAAAAATTTTAATTATAAAATTGTTAGACGATTATTTCAAGAAAATAACTAAATATATAAAATTAATGAGTATTTAAAGTCATGTATTCAAACTCATAAAACATATTTGATTGCTTAAAAGCATGTAGTTGTCTCATATTAAGAGTCAATTATGGTGTTGAAAGTTTCGAGTTCATTATTAATGTTACGAGTATCTGAATTTTTGCATTGATGTTAACGATAGAAGTGAGCACTGAAAAATAGTTTTGTGTCAAGTTATCGAACGTAATCTTAGCCAACCAGTTAGATCAATATACGCGAACAAGGCGTAGTTTGTCAACGCTTTGTCGAACAAAATTACGTTTGAAGTAAATTAATGATCAATCTTTAATGTAGGTCAATCTTTTATACGGTTTTTCATACTAAAAACAATCTTATGGATAGTATCATAAATTGATTGTTCAATTATTCTTTGGATATTGTATAATTAGAAGAGAGTGAGTTGTATTTATTAAAAATGTGAATTTTCGATAACATGTGTTAGCGAAATTCCTTTCTTTATTGAAAATTTTTCTTGATGATAACAGATGGTATCAAAAATTCGCATTTTTAATAAATACAAATCACTTTCACCTAATTATACAATATCTTATGGATAATGTTGAAACAAAACCCTTTTTATACGCTTAATAATTATAAGGTTTCAATTAATTATTTTTAAATTATACATACATAACTTTCGTTTTAAATTTTTTATCGAAAACCTGTCTGTATTCCACTAATGAATCACATGCATAAATTCTTACCGGCTAGGAGGATTTGCCGAAGAAATACATGCGAGTAAATCTATTGTTCGTACCTGAGACCGTTGTTGTAAAAGGTGTTTCTGTGGAAATTTAAGTTTGAGTTTGATATAGCATTGAACAGTTTTCTTATTGAATTCAACTAATAACTAAGTAAGAGGATTGAGAAATTTCTGTCGTTAGTCATAATTAGATTTTTACGGCTGTAATTAACCTGCTTTTAAAAAGCGGACATTAGTGTTTAAAAATAATTTGCGCTAGAACTCATTTTGCACTTTTCTCAACTTTGTTGTTTGCATAAAGATTAATTGTTCTTTCGGTTTTTCAAACAATAGGGTTATCCTATATCCGCGTTTGATGTTTGCTTAGAATTTCCTGATATACCAACTATCCTTACTAAAGTGGTGTTGATAGATCAATCACTACTAACGTGTATAACCAGCTAACCACAAAAAGGAAGGCCTTTAACAGTTGACACCAGGATGGATATTCCATTGTCAAAAAAAGATACTTTTAGAAGGTCGGTAATTCCGTGACTGGAAATTTAGTCGAGTCGAACAATAAAAATGGAGAACATAAGCTTCTTTAACGGGATCTAGCGTTTTCATTTTACTAGTATAGTCATGATGGACGACTTCCTTATGTTAGCCAAAGAGAATATGGCGGGTATGAGTCTGAAGACGCGAACAGTATGAAGCATGCTGATAGCGCGTAACCTCCTTACGGACATGACCAAAGATGAAAGACAATATAGTCAGACAATATATTATCGTATAACAAAGTCATGAGGTCAAATATCCCTTTATTTATTACACTATTTAATAATTAATTCCGTAGATTCGATAAATACGAAAACTCCGTGACATACGATATATACTAAAACCTTGATATTGCCTCCACTATCAGTTTAGTTTCATCCCTGAAAACACCTAGTTCGAAAACATGATTAGGTACGCTTTATTAGATTTCTAGCCAACAAATATTCAAAAATATCCCGTAGTAATTATTGAATGAGACGCAGAACGCAAAATAGCACTCACGTCTAAGGGTCATAGTAAGGTATTGCGATTTACTTTAGCTCAGAAACTCATATGATGAATTAATATAGATGCAATGTGAAACCTGTCAAGGTTGGGAGCATAGGGCGAATAGATGCGATGACACAGAACAAAATGCGTGCTTTGTGCAGGAAGACATTACATAAAATCATGCCCTAAAAATGGTCAATTAGTATGCGCCAATTTTAGCCTGAAACACTATGCATACAATAAGAAATGTAATGCATTCAAGAAATATAAGGAGTGAGCTGATTTACATATGAAAATGTACGGATATTCAGGAACCCTAATCAGAAAGAATGATGCTGTGTACACCCGCAGTTTCTTGGCAGGTGGAGTCGGCTCATAACCAACCAAAATGCTATCTTAATATGTTCATCATTTATTTAATTCTATAACATTTATTCTTATAATATAATAAATATATTATAATATATTTAATATAATA
>WNNJ02003038.1:0-85164 GCA_012934845.2 Pomphorhynchus laevis
AAAATCTATATGCTCATCGATATCCCCATTTCTCACAACCTTGTTTAACTCGTCTATCCGCAGTCGTATATTCCCTTCACACTGGAAATCCGCAAACGTTCGTCCCCTCCTTAAGAAACAATCGCTCGACCCCTCCCTTCCTTCTAGCTATCGCCCCATTTCACTACTCCCTACTCTTTCAATGCTCTTAGAACGCCTCATCTTAATACAAATCAACGCTTATCTCTCCTCATCCAATCTGTACCCTCCTTTCCAATCCGCTTTCCGCTCTAATCACTCGACAGAAATCGCATGCATAAAAGTGTACAACGACTTACTCATTTCTCGAGACAAGGCTCTATATAGTGTTCTCATCTCCCTCGACCTCTCCTCCGCATTCGACATTGTCGACCACTCCGTCCTCCTTTCTCGCCTTCGTTATGATTACGGATTTTCTTCCTCCTCCGTAGCATGGTTCGCCTCATATCTATCCGACCGTTCCTTTCGCGTCTGTTCTAATTCATCATCCTCCCCTCCCATCCCTATTTTTTGCGGGGTCCCACAAGGTTCAGTCCTAGGTCCCCTGCTTTTCTCTTTTGCTTGGCGATCTCTCTCCATTTATCAAACCTTACTCCTTTAACGTCATACAATACGCTGATGACATTCTAATCTATGCTCATGCACCCGCACATCGCATACAAGATATCGGCATTTCTGCCTCCAACTGTCTTTCTTCTATCCACAAACGTCTCTCCAATCTCCATCTCGTTCTAAACCCTGAAAAGTCCAAAGTAATGTGGATCCTCCCCCGTAAACCAAACATATCTCCTCCCACTGTATATTTTGCCTCATCGATAATCCCCATAGTCCACAATCTCACTTTTTTAGGCTTCCATTTCGATGATCACCTTTCCTTTAAACCGTTCGTCCGTGACAAGGTCCGCTCATCTAACTTAATCCTCCGTGACATCCGCCGTATCCGCCCCCTTATCGACTTCCGTTCTTGTATGTCTCTTCTTTCATCGCTTCTTTTCCCTAAAATCGATTACTGCCTTAGCCTTTTCGCCAATTCTCCAAAATCCATCATCCTACCCGTACAACGAATAATCAACACCACCGTTCGAGTGCTCTTTCGTCTCCGTCGCTTCGACCACACATCCACATATTTTGCTCAACTCTCCTGGCCCACCATCCACATTCGCATCAAACTCCGCCTTCTTCTCGTTACTTTTCGTTTCATCGCTGTCGGATCCCCATCGTTCATCCACCTTTCTTTTTAAGACGATACTCGCCCCACCTCGCTATTGCTTTGTTCCTGTCATACCCTCTTACTCCACGTTCCTAATTACTCCAACAACTACGGTCTCCGATCATTCCTCGTCGCCGCCTCACTCGCCTGGAATCAACTCCATCTCGACGTCCGCCGCGCTCCCTCCTTTATCACATTCAAACACCTCCTCCGTTCACACCTTCTCGACACCTGATTCACAGTCTTGTTTTGTTGTTTGTGGTCATGTAAGCGTGCGCTGGCACGCATTTGCCACGTTAAAATAAATCCTTTTTTTAGAAAACATATTCAGAGCCCTGAGTCTGTACTCATATGGAAGAACTTTAATCGAATGAACAAGCATTGTTGCCCGACGCAGCACATTTCCAAGTCGAGTGAACTCATCAACCGTTCTAGAATATAAACATTGAAATGCATATAGTAAATGAGTGAGAACGAATGTATTTGAAAGTGATTTAAATGACCAGGGATTCTGAAAACTAAACGTTCGGCGAATCAGACCTACCATACGCACAGCATTGACATATCAAACTCACAGAGCTATAACTTTCCACAGATTATTGATTCCCTCTTTTGTATAAGGGCTTTATGATAGAGCATTTCCACATATTCGGAACTCGACCGAGATAGATAGAACCAATAAAGATCCAATACAAAGGAATGGCGATAACTTCGGCAAGATTCGTCAAGTATATCGGTGGAAGGAGATCAGGACAGATAGAACCAGATGATTTAATCTTCTCGAGCTGTTTTCACATCATGAACAGAAAATATGCGAATAGCATCATAAATTGATGGGCAGTAAGATAAGCCCATTTCGATATGTGTTAGAAACCGGTATCAGAAATTTACAACCAAAAGCAGTAGATATATCAATGTTGTAAACTAGGTTGCATCCATTGTTATCAACGATGGAACTAATACTATCAATGTCACTCTTAAAATTATAATAGTTGAACAAGGATCTAGGATTGCGTACAAAAAGTTTTGCAAATCTTTCTTCAAATTGACATGTTGACGAGTTTCAGTTATATCCACTAACAATGAATGTGTAATCTGGACACGAAGTCTTAATTAATTAATTTTAACCAGGCTACGAGCATTATTATGCGAGTATTGTTATTAGCATTGTAATGCACATAAAGAATCACTTTATCACTATTGATGGTAGAGGCTATGAGCATTGCTATGTGAGCATTATTATGAGCATTGTTATGCACATAAAGAATCAATCCACCGCCATTGCTACGTGTATTGTTATGCATATAAAGAATCACTCCACAACCTCCATTACTTGTTCTATCCGCCCGATAAGCAAAACGATTCGTTACCTCACTCTTGGCGTCTGTAATATCAGAGTGTAACCAAGTTTCATTTATAGCCACTAACAATAGATGTGTAATATGGACACAAAGTCTTAATTCATTAATTTTAAAGAGGCTACGTGCATTGGTGTACAAAACCATACAACCAGAATTCAAATCTTTGACTATTAGTTGATTACATTTGATTCCACCTAAAGTGGTATTAAATGCAACCGAGTCATTCATCGCACAACGTGAAAATATTCGATCGTCAAGTTCGTCTCTCCGGCATATAAGCGCGCTTTTAAAGCTTGTTTAACTTCGTGTAGACGTTTACGTTTATTCACACCACGATCTTTCAATAATCTGGTAGAATAAACTTTGAGGAGAAAATAGTTCAGAAAAATGTGCTGGACATCAACCTTGTCATTAAGTATTATTTTCAACCGCCTAAGACGATTTGCATCATTTTTATCAATACGGAAGAGAGATACTACTCTAGTTTTAGAAGTATCTCCGTGGAGAATTTGCCAGAATAATTGACAAGATAGCACGTATCTTCGATAAATCATCATCTAATCGATTTTGAATGTTGACTGAAGCTGATGTTTACGTATTCATGAAAAAGTATAAATATTCTAAACCGAGGAATTCACTCTTGTGTTGTCTGTTGACTCAGGCCACATAAATGTAGATTCCTTGAATATATTATTATGTTTTTAAATAAATAAATTGGTTACGCCTTAAAAAAGTTTGATAACTAATAAACACACATATATACATTTCAGATTACTCCTGTCAGTTCCGCTCGCTACGCTCGCGGATTCAGCTCAATCTATCGATAAAAGGTCATGCCTAAAAAACCCGATCTCAGATCCCTGTTCCTGATCAAGAATCTTCCACATCGGAATGCAATTATGGTTATACCAGCTTTGAAGTTGGATGCGATTCCAAAGATTGTGATGTATGGACACTTGTTCGTGTTAAAATATCCGACCACTCAGTGTATAAACGTAAACAGTTCACATGCGGTTTTTGTACATCAGTACGACTACTACAGTTATCCTGCTCATCTAATTCTGTATCACACACGACCACTCAGACCAATGCTGTTTTAGATGTTCCCCTCGCATAACACCTGACTTCGCATCATATAATCCCATTATTGAACCTACTCTCTAACACACTCCTCGTTCAACTACGTACCAAACTTCCATTAATCTTTCCCATTCTAACAATGCTAACGGTAAAGATTTTCATCTCGTACCTCCTCTTTCCTATTCCTCCCCCAATCTAAATAAATTTCAAACTTCTTTATTCTCTTCACGTACTCCTTACTCGACCTCCCCTGTATCACCTCTCAATAATTTACACCCTTCCATCAAAATCATTTCAAGTAACATTTCCGATCAAGTGATTCAACACTCCATACCTGTCACTCATGTCCCAAACTATCTTAATTCTCCTTACTCTACCTCCCACGTAACACTTCCAAATAATTTACATCCTTCATTTAAAATCATCTCCAGTCACATCTCTGATCAATCGATTCAACACCCCGCTCCTGCCACACTTGCTCCAACCAATATTAATTCTCTATCAAGCACCCCTGTCATTTCCACATATATTTGCTCATCTGCCTCGACTCCTACCAGCTCTATCCGTCCACCACTTCCACATAATCGTTTTCCTTCGCGCTAACGCTGTATTATCATATAAAATTTAAAGCTTTCCTAATCTGCTTCTCCACAATCTCGCCTCGATGATGATGTATCTGCTTTAGGTATATTCTAGCAAACATTCTTCCTGATGATAACCCATCCCTCTTCTATAATATCGCTCCTGTATCCTTTATTCGTTTAAACAAATCCACTAAATCCAATCATCTCAGTCCTCCACTCTTAAAAATCGTTTTCCGACATAGTTCACATGCCTCTTCGGCACTCTCCCAACGTTTTAAACTTCTTACCACTTCATCTACTTACCGTATCTTTCAGGACCGTTCCCCTTCTGATATTGCCCAGCTCAATTTAGCTCGCATTGAGAAACATCGACGTGAAACAAACGGCGAATCATCCTTATCTATACGTCAAATCATAGGGAATTTTCACGTTGTACACACAAGCCCAAAAATTCGATAGCGTCACATCTCTCCCCCTTGTCTTCTTCGCAGGTAGATCTCGCTCCTAAGCATACTTTTCGTCTTATTCTATTCAACCCTCGCTCCATTCTTCATAAAGCTGATATTCTTCTCGATATCTTCGATCAATTATATATCGATAATCTCTGCATAACCGAATCTTGGCACTCTGACTTGGACAATCTTGCTATTCGTCGTCTATGTCGCTCTGGTTGTTCTCTAGTTGAATCAGCTCGTCAAATTGCATCTCATGCATCTACTGCTTCTAACCATGGCGGTATTGTTGCCATTGCTCGTCACCCAATGTCTTTACGTAAAATCAACGTTAACATCCGTTACACTTCGTTCGAATTACTCATATGCAGATTATCAACGCCTTTCCCTCTGGAACTTGTGATTGTATACCGTCCAGGTTCAGTTGCCCCATCACGTATTTTCTTTAACGACATTGCAGATCTAATGTATCACTGTTCATTGTCTTATACTCCTTCTTTTGTTCTCGGTGACTTTAACATTCGTCTTGATCGCCCGTCTGACTCTATCACTTTAACTAATCTTTTTTCTGATTTTAACTATAAATTACTTTCAACAAGCCCAACTCATATTCTCGGCGGTGCTCTCGACATCATTGCTGTCCCAAACTGCTTCAATGACTATACCTCCTTGTCAATTACTGATCCAAGTTTGTCCGATCATTTCCTTGTCACTCTTACTCTTACTCGTCCCCATCCTCCTTCTCCACCTTTACCATTATCTACACAAAGTCGACCCTGAAAACTTCTCGATATCCCTATTCTCTGCACAGCCTTACTCAATTCTTCACTCTTTTCACTTCCTCTTAACTATCTCTCTCCCGATGATCTCTGCATTCTGTTTAATTATGAACTTATGTCTATCATCAATAAACTTCTGCCTAGTCGACTCCGACGCTCTCAGCGCTTGCGCCATGCTCCCTGGTTCGATTCTGACTGTAGTCTTTCTAAGCGTCGACTCCTTCACTCTTTTCATGTGTATAATCGCTTTCTTAAACGTTCTCCCAACTCACTCCCTTCAAATCTCCGTGATTCCTACTTTTCTCTACGCCGTTCACATCTCATTCTTATACGTACTAAACGTACTCTCTTTTGGTGAAATCAAATCGAGTCATCTTCCAACTCTAAATCTCATTGGAAAATCTTAAACTCAATTCTTTCACGATCATCTACCCCTTGTAATATAAATCCTGATGAATTTTCTTCTTATCTACAAACTAAGCTATCTAATTTACTTTCCCTACTACCCATAGCCCCCTTGTACCCACTCTTCTCTTTAAATACTTCCCTCCCAGAACTATTCCACCTTCTTCCCGTTTCGTCTGATGAAGTTTCTTCGGTTCTGCTGTTATTACCTAATAAAACCTCTCCTTCTGACCCAATTCCCACTCACTTGCTTAAAAATATCTGCTCCTCTATCTCAACCTTCCTAACCACATTGTTCAACTCGTCCATCCGTAGCCGTACATTTCCTTCCATCTGGAAATGCGCCACTGTTCGTCCTCTCATCAAAAAACAATCTCTCGACTCCTCACTACCATCTTCGTACCGTCCTATTTCACTTCTCCCAACCCTCTCTAAACTCCTTGAGCGTCTCGTTCTTAAGCAAGTTAATACATATCTCTTTTCCTCTAACTTATTTCCTCCCTTCCAAGCCGCTTTTCGCTCTAATTACTCTACCGAAATTGCATGTCTTAAAGTTTATAACGACTTACTCATATCGCGCGATCATAAATTATGTAGTGTCATAGTTTCTCTTGATCTATCGTCTGCTTTTGACATCGTCGATCACTCGATTCTTCTCCATCGTCTTCGTCATGATTATGGCTTCTCTTTACCCACTGTATCATGGTTTTCTTCATATCTATCAAACCATACATTTCGCGTATTTTCTAACTCTTCTTTCTCCCATCCTTCATCCATCCCGACCGGTGTTCCACAAGGCTATGTATTAGGCCCTATGCTTTTCTCTCTTCTTCTCGGTGACTTGTCTTCGATTTCTCATAAATTTAACTTCCATGTTATGCAATATGCTGATGACATTATCATCTATGCTCACGCACCTGCTTATCGTATTCATGATCTTAGTGTTTCTGCTTCCGACTGTCTTGTCTCAATTTCCAATCATCTTTCTTCCCTTCGCCTTTCTCTGAATCCTGATAAATCTAAAATTATGTGGATCCTACATCGAAGCATCGGCGTAGAACCTCCTTCCGTATCATTAAATTCTACAATTCTTCCTATCGTTGATAATCTTGTTTTCCTAGGCTTTCATTTCGACAACCGACTTTCACTTAAACCTTTCGTTAGTGATAAAGTACGCTCATTTACCTTGATACTCCGCAATCTCCGTCAAGTTCGTAGATTTATCGATTTCCCTTCTTGTATGACTCTCATATCTTCTCTTCTTTTTACAAGACTTGATTACTGTCTTAGTCTATTTTCCAACTCACCTAAATCCACTCTTCTTCATTTACAACGCATCATCAACACTGCCGTCCGAGTTCTCCTCCGTCTTCGTCGTTTTGATCATACATCCCACTATCTTGTTTCTCTTGATTGGCCTACCATTTATTGTCGTGTTCAAATTCGTCTTCTTATCATTGCTTTTCGCCTTATAACTTCTCATACCCCTTCATTTCTCAACCTTCCTTTTCTCGACAATTCTCGTACTGTGTATTGTGCTCTGCGTTCCCGTAATTCCCTTCTTTTACATGTCCCAATCTACTCTACCTCTTTTGGCTTCCACTCCTTCGTTGTGGCTGCTTCTCTATTGTGGAATTAACTGCCTATTCATACCTGCCAATCAACTTCCCTGCCGTGCTTCAAACGAAAAATCCGATCCCATTTAAACAATTTATCTGCTTGACTTTTTTATTTTTGTTTGTGGACTTGTAAGCGTACAGCTCGTACGCATTTGCAACATTAAACAAATTTGTAATTTTATTTAATTTAATTTACGAAGATACAATGGGTTCCCGCAAAAAAAATATTATTATGTAGACAACATTACGAGCATAGCTCAGGGTTGCTGACAAATCGATAGTCAGAATAAAAGAAAGAGAGAAACAAAAACACACGCAACACATGGTGTTCATTGTGAAATACCTCCCATACAAGACACAGATCCCGCGAGTCACGAATATCACATAACGATTGCATATTTAAAGACCGAAGACGGTCCTCGTAAGGAAGTTATCTCGAAGAATGTACTAACTTTGTTGCCCTACTGACATATGTTAAGAACACTAACTTATTATTATGTTTTGTAGATTGTTTAATAAAGCTCCCGTTATTACAATTTATTAAACAATTATTAATGGACAGGATTTTCAAACCAGAAGCTCTGGCAACACAGCCCAACGATGTGGACGCTCCGTTGCTCACGGCGCACTGGAAACGACGCTTTTCGAAATATTTGACATCGATGACAGAGTTTCAAGCAAACGATCGATTGGATGTGCTGGTTAATCATGTCAGTCCGATGGTCTATCGATATATGCGAATGTGAGTCGTTCGACGCAGCAATGAATCGATTGAAACAGCTATACGTAAAGCCCCGAAACGAGGTCTTCGCGCGACATAAATTACGCACATGTAGACATACAAATATGCAATCAATCGACCAATTCATTGATTCGCTGGAAACCCTGAATACAAAAAAAATACAATAATTTATTTAACGTGGCAAATGCGTGCAAAATGCACGCTTACATGACCACTAACAAACAAAAAAAAGAACATCAAAGGTCACAGATAGTTAGTTAATTGTTGAAATAGAATTAAATTTGGTGTTTGAAGTACGGCATAGATGTTGATTGGCAGGTATGAATAGGCAGTTAATTCCACAATAGAGAAGCAGCCACAACGAAGGAGTGGAAGCCAAAAGAGGTAGAGTAGATTGGGACATGTAAAAGAAGGGAATTACGGGAACGCAGAGCACAATACACAGTACGAGAATTGTCGAGAAAAGGAAGGTTGAGAAATGAAGGGGTATGAGAAGTTATAAGGCGAAAAGCAATGATAAGAAGACGAATTTGAACACGACAATAAATGGTAGGCCAATCAAGAGAAACAAGATAGTGGGATGTATGATCAAAACGACGAAGACGGAGGAGAACTCGGACGGCAGTGTTGATGATGCGTTGTAAATGAAGAAGAGTGGATTTAGGTGAGTTGGAAAATAGACTAAGACAGTAATCAAGTCTTGTAAAAAGAAGAGAAGATATGAGAGTCATACAAGAAGGGAAATCGATAAATCTACGAACTTGACGGAGATTGCGGAGTATCAAGGTAAATGAGCGTACTTTATCACTAACGAAAGGTTTAAGTGAAAGTCGGTTGTCGAAATGAAAGCCTAGGAAAACAAGATTATCAACGATAGGAAGAATTGTAGAATTTAATGATACGGAAGGAGGTTCTACGCCGATGCTTCGATGTAGGATCCACATAATTTTAGATTTATCAGGATTCAGAGAAAGGCGAAGGGAAGAAAGATGATTGGAAATTGAGACAAGACAGTCGGAAGCAGAAACACTAAGATCATGAATACGATAAGCAGGTGCGTGAGCATAGATGATAATGTCATCAGCATATTGCATAACATGGAAGTTAAATTTATGAGAAATCGAAGACAAGTCACCGAGAAGAAGAGAGAAAAGCATAGGGCCTAATACATAGCCTTGTGGAACACCGGTCGGGATGGATGAAGGATGGGAGAAAGAAGAGTTAGAAAATACGCGAAATGTATGGTTTGATAGATATGAAGAAAACCATGATACAGTGGGTAAAGAGAAGCCATAATCATGACGAAGACGATGGAGAAGAATCGAGTGATCGACGATGTCAAAAGCAGACGATAGATCAAGAGAAACTATGACACTACATAATTTATGATCGCGCGATATGAGTAAGTCGTTATAAACTTTAAGACATGCAATTTCGGTAGAGTAATTAGAGCGAAAAGCGGCTTGGAAGGGAGGAAATAAGTTAGAGGAAAATAGATATGTATTAACTTGCTTAAGAACGAGACGCTTAAGGAGTTTAGAGAGGGTTGGTAGAAGTGAGATTGGACGGTACGAAGATGGTAGTGAAGAGTCGAGAGATTGCTTTTTGATGATAGGACGAACAGTGGCGCATTTCCAGATGGAAGGAAATGTACAGCTACGGATAGACGAGTTGAACAATGTGGTTAGGAAGGTTGAGATAGAGGGGAGATATTTTTAAGCAAGTGAGTGGGAATCGGGTCAGAAGGAGAGGTTTTATTAGGTAATAACAGCAGAACCGAAGAAACTTCATCAGACGAAACGGGAATAAGGTGGAATAGTTCTGGGAGGGACGTATTTAAAGAGAAGAGTGGGTACAAGGGGCTATGGGTAGTAGGGAAAGTAAATTAGATAGCTTAGTTTGTAGATAAGAAGAAAATTCATCAGGATTTATATTACAAGGGGTAGATTATCGTGAAAGAATTGAGTTTAAGATTTTCCAATGAGATTTAGAGTTGGAAGATGACTCGAGTTGATTTCACCAAAAGAGAGTACGTTTAGTACGTATAAGAATGAGATGTGAACGGCGTTGAGAAAAGTAGGAATCACGAAGATTTGGAGGGAGTGAGTTGGGTGAACGTTTAAGAAAGCGTTTATACATACGAAAAGAGTGACGGAGTCGACGCTTAGAAAGACTACAGTCAGAATCGAACCAGGGAGCATGGCGCAAGCGCTGGGAACGTCGAAGTCGACTAGGTAGAAGGTTATTGAGGATCGACGTAAGTTCAGAATCAAACAGAATGCAGAGATCATCGGGAGAGAGATAGTTAAGAGGAAGTGAAAAGAGTGAAGAATTGAGTAAGGCTGTGCAGAGAATAGGGATATCGAGAAGTTTCCAGGGTCGACTTTGTGTAGATAATGGTAAAGGTGGAGAAGGAGGATGGGGACGAGTAAGAGTAAGAGTGACAAGGAAATGATCGGACAAACTTGGATCAGTAATTGACAAGGAGGTATAGTCATTGAAGCAGTTTGGGACAGCAATGATGTCGAGAGCACCGCCGAGAATATGAGTTGGGCTTGTTGAAAGTAATTTATAGTTAAAATCAGAAAAAAGATTAGTTAAAGTGATAGAGTCAGACGGGCGATCAAGACGAATGTTAAAGTCACCGAGAACAAAAGAAGGAGTATAAGACAATGAACAGTGATACATTAGATCTGCAATGTCGTTAAAGAAAATACGTGATGGGGCAACTGAACCTGGACGGTATACAATCACAAGTTCCAGAGGGAAAGGCGTTGATAATCTGCATATGAGTAATTCGAACGAAGTGTAACGGATGTTAACGTTGATTTTACGTAAAGACATTGGGTGACGAGCAATGTCAACAATACCGCCATGGTTAGAAGCAGTAGATGCATGAGATGCAATTTGACGAGCTGATTCAACTAGAGAACAACCAGAGCGACATAGACGACGAATAGCAAGATCGTCCAAGTCAGAGTGCCAAGATTCGGTTATGCAGAGATTATCGATATATAATTGATCGAAGATATCGAGAAGAATATCAGCTTTATGAAGAATGGAGCGAGGGTTGAATAGAATAAGACGAAAAGTATGCTTAGGAGCGAGATCTACCTGCGAAGAAGACAAGGGGGAGAGATGTGACGCCATCGAATTTTTGGGCTTGTGTGTACAACGTGAAAATTCCCTATGATTTGACGTATAGATAAGGATGATTCGCCGTTTGTTTCACGTCGATGTTTCTCAATGCGAGCTAAATTGAGCTGGGCAATATCAGAAGGGGAACGGTCCTGAAAGATACGGTAAGTAGATGAAGTGGTAAGAAGTTTAAAACGTTGGGAGAGTACCGAAGAGGCATGTGAACTATGTCGGAAAACGATTTTTAAGAGTGGAGGACTGAGATGATTGGATTTAGTGGATTTGTTTAAACGAATAAAGGATACAGGAGCGATATTATTGAAGAGGGATGGGTTATCATCAGGAAGAATGGTTGCTAGAATAGACCTAAAGCAGATACATCATCATCGAGGCGAGATTGTGGAGAAGCAGATTAGGAAAGCTTTAAATTTCATATGATAATGCATCGATCGCGCGAAGGAAAACGATTACGTAGTGGTGGACGGACGAACCTTGTAGTAGTAGAGGCAGAAGAGCAGATAAACGTGGGAATGACAGGGGTGCTAAGTGAAGATTTAAGATAGTTTGGAGCATGTGTGACAGGAGTGGAGTGTTGAATCGGTTGATCGGAAATGTTACTGGAGATGATTTTGACGGAAGGATGTAAATTATTGATAGGTGATACGGTTGGAGGCATGTGTGACAGAAGTGGATTGTTGAATAGGTTGAACGGAGATGTTCCTGGAGATAATTTTGACAGAAAGATGTAAATTATTAAGAAGTGATACGGTAAAGGTAGAGTAAGGAGTACGTGAAGAGAAGAAAGAAGTTTGAGATGTATTTAGATGTAGGGAGGAATAGGAAAAATGAGGTACGAGATGAAGGCCTTTACTGTTTGCATTGTTAGGAAGATGAAGATTAAGGGAAGTTTTATCCGTAGTTAAAGGAGTGTGTGTGAGAGAAGTTTCAAGAACGGGTTTCATAGATGACGAAGGAGTTAGTAAGCAAACGGATGACGACGATAGATTGGAAGATATGTTCTCGTTTGTTGATGTTCCATGTATAACAGCGGTCTGAGTCGACTTAGAGTTATCATCAAGTTTATTTATTGAGCACAAATCTGTTTTGTTAGCGTCCAGAACGTCTCTACCGTTTGAGTGGTCATTCTTCATTGGCTTACCTACGAGGGCAGCACAACAGAAGCCGCAGAGGAAATTCCGATTTGAAACGTTGTCCTCGTCAGTGAAAGGAATGGCAACGTGAGTCCAAACATTGCAGTTCTTTTTGTCGCATCCAATTTGCTTTTCGATGTAAGCTTCCTTGACGGACTTGAGTTGCTGGCCGACATTTTTAGTTAGCTTTCTCTTTGCCATAATAAAATGTTAATTAGTTAGTTATAATCAATAATGTTTAAACTCCGTTAGTCTGCAAGTCGTTAGTTGTAAGTAGTTCGCGTTAGTTGTAAGTAGTCGTTAGTTGTAAGTAGCGAGCGGATGTCGTCGATGGTTGTCGATAATTGTCAAGCGGATGGTTGTCGATGGTTGTCGTCGAAGGTTGTCGTTGATTGTCGTCGAAGATTGTAGTTTGATTGTTTTACAATCTTGGTGGACAAGATTTTCCGCGAGCGAAGCGAGCGGAACTGAAATCTGGAACTGAAATCTGGAACTGAAATCTGGAACTGAAATCTGGAACTGAAATCTGGAACTGAAATCTGGAACTGAAATCTGGAACTGAAATCTGGAACTGAAATCTGGAACTGAAATCTGGAACTGAAATCTGGAACTGAAATCTGGAACTGAAATCTGGAACTGAAATCTGGAACTGAAATCTGGAACTGAAATCTGGAACTGAAATCTGGAACTGAAATCTGGAACTGAAATCTGGAACTGAAATCTGGAACTGAAATCTGGAACTGAAATCTGGAACTGAAATCTGGAACTGAAATCTGGAACTGAAATCTGGAACTGAAATCTGGAACTGAAATCTGGAACTGAAATCTGGAACTGAAATCTGGAACTGAAATCTGGAACTGAAATCTGGAACTGAAATCTGGAACTGAAATATGGAACTGAAATCTGGAATGTAAGATGTAATTAAGAAACTTTTTACTTGATTACAAATTTTTACTTTCTGAGTAAAGAATGCACCTTCAAAACAGTCTCAGCACTTGAACATAAGAGTCTGATGATGCGCGATGCATTCGTGGCAGGTCTTCAATCGTCTTTCATACGACAACGACTTCTAGAATGCAGTGACCTCAATCTTGATGACGCATATTCAAAAGCGAGAGCTCTGGAAATGGCTCAACTTCATTCCGCAAGCTATTCTCAAAGTCAGTCATTGCGAGATGTTCAGATTAACGCTGTCTATGCGGATGATGAAGGTCGATAACAGAATCACTCAACAAATGATCCTGCCGTTCTCGCTGCAACAACCAAGGTTTGTTTCTTTTGCGGGCGATGGTGGCACGTTAGATCGGCATGTCCTGCGCGTAATAGCACATGTAATGGGTGCGGTAAAGTTGGACATTTTTCCAAAGTATGTCGCTCGAAACCGAAACAGAAATCTAGTATCAACATGATCGACACTCATCATAAAGATTCGCGTTTGACAACAGTGCTGCTCAAATCTATGGGTAAACATGGTCTTCATATAGCCGAACAAACCATCAAAGTAAACGGTAGTGATGTGGTTGCACTTTTCGACACTGGCAGCTCCGAGAACTTTATCGACTTCAAGCTCGTAAATCGGCTCAAGCTGAATATCACACCATGTGGAGAAACGGTGTCTATGGCGACGAAAGGCCATACATCAACGGTTGTTTGCTGCTGCTCTGCTAACGTTTAACTTCCAAACGGCAACAAAAATGATATACGCCTGATCTGTTTACCTGACCTCAGTTACGACGTCATACTTGGTCATCCATTTATGTCGAATTACGAGTCCGTTACAATGGACTTTAATGGTACAAACGGTCCATTGTATCTCAATGCCTTATCACGGATGAAGGTCAATCCACCTCGGTTGTTTGCGTTGTTGATAACCAATTGTAAACCTGTAGCCATCAGATCAATACAATACAGTTTCGAGCATATTCGATTTATTCAAGCAGAAGTTGATCGGATGCTTAAAGAGAATATTATAGAGCCCAGTCGATCACCATGGAAGGCCAAAGTTCTTGTGGTGCAGAGTCCACGAGAGAAACTTAGGCTGGTCGTGGATTATGCACAGACTATAAACAAATTTCACCTCTGGACGCATACCCATTGCCTCGAATAGATACCATTGTACAGAATGTTGCTGGTTAAAGAATGTTTAGTAAGTTCGATTTACAATCAGCCTATCACCAATTGCCGATTCACCCTGATTAACGTATGTAGACCGCGTTTGAAGCTGCAGGACGACTGTATCAGTTTTGTCGTGTTCCATTCGGATTAATTAATTCCCCAGCAGTCTTTCAGGGAACAATTGACATCATCATTGCTGAACAGAACCTCAAGGATGTATTCGCCTATCTATACGACGTGATAGTCTGCGGCCACTCAGCTGAAGATCATGATCGTAATCTGCGCGACTTACAGAATGTTATTCGCAAATACGGTATGACCATCAATGCAGATAAATCCAAAATTCGGAAACAACAAATTAACCTGTTAGGCTATGTCATTACTTTCGGCGAGATACGACCAGACAATGATCGCATACAAGTTCTCAAAGATATGGAACCACCGTCTACCTCAACTGAAAAGAAGCGGGTACTCGGGTTGTTTGCCTACTATTCCAGGTGGATTTGTAGTTTCTCTGAGAAAATTCGACTGCTTATAATATCCGATTCGTTTCCATTGTGTGACGACGCGTTACGGGCATTCAATGATCTTAGACAAGAAATTATGAAGGCACCAATGGCTAACATCGATGAACAAAAAATGTTTACGGTCGGGACAGATTCATCGGATTCATGTATCGCGGCAGTGTTGATACAGAAAAACCGACCAGTTGCATTTTTCTCTAGAACCTTACACGATGGGGCTAAACATTACGCTGCTATAGAGAAGGAGGCTCTAGCTATTGTCGAGAGTATTAAGCATTGGATACACTACTTATTGGGTCGTCATTTTGAAATTATAACAGATCAACGAAGCGTTGCGTTCGTTTATTCAAATAATCGAAGTCGCATAAAGAACGAAAAATTAATCCGATGGAGATTAGAATTGGCCCCGTTCAAATTTCACATTACGTATCGTCGCAGCGATGATAACATTTTAGCAGACGCAATGTCTAGAGTGCGTTGTGCGGCAATTAAAACGTCCATATCTCAGTTACGTTAAATTCATGATACCCTATGTCATCCTGGTATTACAGATTGACACATTTTGTCCGCTCACGCAACCTGCCATTTTCGACCGATGAAGTTAAGCGCGTAGTGGGGGACTTGCGGTGTGTGCTGAAATTCAACCGTCATTCCATCGTCATCCTGCCATTTCTCTGATTAAGGCTACGCAACCATTTGAAAGAATATCAATCGATTTTAAAAGAACCCATGCCATCAACTTCTAGAAATCATAATTTGCTTGTAATAGTGGACGAATTCTCCCGGTTCCCATTTGGCTTCGCTTGTCCCGATATGTCGACCAAAACGGTAATAAAGTGTATGAGTCAGATATTCGCACTATTCGGTACACTATCGTTTGTACATTCCGATAGGGGAACCTCGTTCATGTCCCGCGAATTATCTGATTATTTATGCAGAAACGGTGTTGCCTGTAGCAGAAGCACACCTTACAACCCACTGGCAATGGTCAGGTGGAGAGATATAACGGAATTCTGTGGAGAAGCATCGAACCTGATCTTCAAACTCGTCGACTGCCCATCGAGCATTGGGAAAGTTCACTTTCAACTGCGCTTCACTCAATTCGTTCTCTCCTATGTACTCAAACAAGAGAAACGCCTCACGAAAGGTTTCTGAGATTCCAACGCCGCTCCTATACTGGATGAAGTATTCCGACATGACTACTTTCTTCTGGTCCCGTGCTATTGGAGAAATAAAATCGCACGAGCAAGTACGATCCTTTAGTGGAGAGAGTCGATCTCATTAATGTCAGTCCATATTACGCCCTCGTTCGCTTAAGTGATGGACGCGAATCGACAGTGTCGATTCGCGTCCATCATGGTAGGGTTCACAACTATATGAACGTGTTTAATACGGATGAAGATACATACGTCCATCATGGTAGGGTTCACAACTATATGAACGTGTTTAATACGGATGAAGATACATACACTGAAAGGAACGAAATCCAACTAAGTACCAGTCCTGATCCGATCAACAAGGAATTCACTATATGTACCCCAGACGATCAAAATACTGAGGAGTTGGTCGAAGGTATCATGATACACGTGATCACCAGTTCAATTTGAATCATAATGTCAAAGATACGACCGACCATAGGAATCTAGAGAAACATGATGGAGACGAAAAACACGATGAGATATCAATCACATCTAAACAAATGTACTCGAATGTCGATGTATTTAGCAGCAACTGAAGACGACGACAAAGACCCAAGTATTTGGATGACTACGTAGTTTGGAGAATGACATATATTAAGAACTTTAACTTATTATTATGTTTTGTAGATTGTTTAATAAAGCTCCCGTTACTACACCTACGTAGCACCTTCTAAATGTACTCAGTGTTTTGGCGAGTGGAAAAATCATCCGTTATCCATCGCTGTTTAAACATAATTCCAAGTCTGCAGAACCACTACTGTCATGTTTCTCGACAATGTTTATGTCATTTTCATCGAATCGCCTATATTAAAACTTGAGAATGTCGTTGTTCACTGATCCAGATACGAGCTGAATTTCGGCTTTGGTGATCCATCGTCATACCTTCCTGATCTTGTGACTGAAATGAATACATTTTGCGAAGAAATAACTTTTGTATGACTATAACATGTTTCAGGTTCGCCTGAAATGTGTTCGCCATCGACGGGATCGTTTGAATCTGTGGTTCTTTTCGCTGCACTTGCATTCATTATTGAAGATCCCCTAGGAAGAACAGACGCAGAGCAAAAAACAAATAAAGTTTCTCCTAGTAAATTAGTAAAAACAATTAGTTAAAACAATTCTCTTGATTATTACAAATTACTTACACTCAATTCAATCAGTTGCAGATCAATTCAATCAGTTGCTGATCAATTCGATCAGTTGCAGATCAATTCAATCAGTTGCATATCAATTCAATCAGTTGCAGATCAATTCAATCAGTTGCAGATCAATTCAATCAGTTGCAGATCAATTCAATCAGTTGCAGATCAATTAAACACGTCTCTTCAAACTACCACCGTCGTTTCCGATGTACTTTCTCCGACCATTGATTCTGTTACAATATACACTTCACATCCCATGTCATCTTCACTCCCCGACACCTCGTCTTTCCTGTCTCGTTTCTCAATTACCTACATCCATAAATCAAAATCACCTCCACCAACCCCACGATCCTTCCACTCATAACATTTCCTCACATTGCTTGGCACCCTATATATTATCATTATCCTCTTTATCTTCCGCTGTTGAACCTACTCCCTTCATATTCTCAACTCCCAGCCATCCTATCGTTACATCACCCACTCACGCCACTCGTCCTCCTTCACGGAAACGTTTTCCTTCCCGCGATCGTCACGTCATCGTCACCAATATCACTCCTTCCTCCTCCTCATCTCCACAAGGACGTCTCGATCACGATGTTTACGCCTTTAGATCCATCCTATACTCTCTCGTTCCTGGGGATAAACCATCCTTTTTTACGACATATATCCTTCCGCATTCATCCGCCTAAACAAATCTTATCAATCTACTCCTTCTCAGCCCCCTCTTCTGAAAATTGTTATCAAGCATCGCTCTCACGCGTCCTGTCCTCTCCACACGATTTAAACGCATGTCCTCTTCAGCCACTCGATTTTTTCCCGAACGCACCCGAATCATCGACGGGAATTTTCAAGTTGTCCACACCCGCCCATAAATTCGATGGCGCTCCATCTCCACTATATATCTTCTCCGCTATCCCCTAACACCAGTACACACGGTTTCTGCCTCGATCACCTCAACACTAGATCTATTCTACAAAAAGCCGATATCATTCTCAACATATTCACCAAGCAATCCATTGATCACTTTTGCCTCACCGAATCCCGGCACTCCGATTCCGACAAACTCTCCATTCGCCGTGTGCACTATGCAGGGTTACTCACTAGTCGTCCGCTCCCCTCAGCTCATCCCCTTTTAAATTCTCTAATCATGGCGGCATTGTCGCATTCGCCTGTTTCCCCGCGTCTATTCACAAAATCACTCCTCCTTTCAGTCCTTGCTATTTTGAATTGTTCACTTGTCGTTCTTCTAGCCCGATCACTCTGGATCTCTCCATAGTATACCGTCCTGGTTCATATGCTTCTTCCTTCTTAGTTCTACCGAACTCCCTGACATCTTGCTCCATTGTTTTTGGTCCTCCATCCCTTCACTCATTTTTAGCGACTTTAACATACGCTTTGACCATCCTTCTTCAACCGATTCAATCCAGTTCATCAACATTCTATTCAACTACAACTACAAACTCATCGACACTGCCCTTACACATATCCTTAGCGGGGAACACGATATCATTGCTGTCCCCGATCGTTTTGCGGCCTACACCTCACTGTCAATCTCCTATCCTGGTCTATCCGATCACTTTCTCGTCACCCTTGATCTCACTTCCAACAATATCTTGATTCACATACCTACCTTCCTAACTTGCCCTTGGAAAAATGTTGACATCCCTTTTATCCGCTCTGCCTTACTCAAATCGTTTATATATTCTCCCACAATAACATCTTTCTCTCCTCCCGACCTCACCTTTATTTTTGACTCTGAAATCACATCCACTCTAGATCTTCTCTTGCCCTTCAAGTATAACACACACCGTCGCTTGCACCGTGCCCCATGGTTTGGCAATCAATGCTACTCTCAAAGCGTCGACTCCGTCATGCTTTTCGAGTTTATCATCGCTCTTAGAAGTTATATCCACACGCTCACTTCATCTCTCCGTAATTCCAATCTTGTTCTTCGCCGATCTCATCTCAACCTACTACGCACCAAACGCAACTCCTTCTGGCAGCATAAAATCATTATTTCATTCAACTCTAATCTCTCTGACATACTTTTAACTCGATATTTTCTCGCTCATCATCGTCTTGCAACATTAATCCTCATTATTATTCGTCATTTCTCCAGACCAAAGTATCCACGTTGCTCTCACACCCTGTCTACATCCCATCTCACTCTTCCTCGCCTCGCCTCATCCTCCCAAAACTCTTTAATCTTCTCCCTATCTCACTTGCAGAAGTCTCATCTGTCCTTATGTCCTTGCCCAACAAAACCTTACCTGACGATCCCCTACCTACCCCATACTTAAATTCATATGCTCATCGATAACCCATTTCCTCACAACCTTGTTTAACTCGTCCATCTGAGTCGTAAATTCCCTTCACAATGGAAATCCGTTCTTGTTCGTCCCATCCTAAATAAACAATCGCTCGACCCCTCCATTCGTTCTAGCTATCGCCCCATTGCACTCCTCCCTACACATTTTAAGCTCTTAGAACGCCTCATCTTAATACAGATCACGAGTTTCTTTCTTCACCCAATTAGTATCCTCATTTCCAATCCGCTTTCAGTTCTAATCACTCATCCGAAATCTCCTTCGTGAAAGTTTACAACGACCTACTCATTTCTCGTGACAGGGCTCTATATAGTGTTCTCATCTCCTTCGACCTCTAATTCGCCTTCGAAATCGTCGACCACTCGTTTTTCATTGTTTCCTCATTCCTCGTTGTTTCCACATTCCTCGTTATTTCATCATTCCTCGTTGTTTCCTCATTTCTCCTTATTTCATCATTCCTCGTTGTTTCCTCATTCCTCGTTATTTAATCATTCCTCGTTGTTTCCTCATTCATCGTTATTTCCTCATTCCTCGTTATTTAATCATTCCTCGTTGTTTCCTCATTCATCGTTATTTCCTCATTCCTCGTTATTTAATCATTCCTCGTTGTTTCCTCGTTCCTCGTTGTTTTAACTTGAATGTTTGTTAATATCTTGTAAGTAATATTATCTAGGACAACTTTTTAACTACTTTTAAAACATTCATTCTTAAAGTGCGATTCCCAATGGCTAGCAAAACTAACAACGTCAAAGATAAATAGTCTTCAAAATACACGACGACCTACAATACCACATGATTTCCTTTAATTTCCGAAATTCAGTATCGGCTAAGCGTATTCACACCAAAAGCATACAGACAAACGGAAATTAATGCACGTTACGCATGTAATTAATCAATTTCGTATCAGTATATTGACCCATCGTCATTGGAAAATCTAGTGAACCATAATACTAGTATTTGTTGCTCTGGATCACTAACTCGCATGTCTTTAATATCAGCCGCTCATTTCGGTTCAAAACGCTCTCGTCTCCATTTACGAAAAAGCGTTTTCACGTAAAATCCTCGACTATTTAAACGGGCTCAATTTAATCCACCTGATTTTCATGGGTTTGTGAAAGGTCGCTTAGTCCGTTCAGCTATCGGTACAGTACATCAATTTTGTCAAGATTGCAGTAATTAGAATGCTGTAGCTGTCTTTTACAACTTTTTTGCTGCATTCAACCGTATCTCTATTCCTTTTGTTATCACTTCTCTCAGGTTCCTTGGGTTGTCTGCGAAAAGTGTTAACAGGATAGAGATATTGCTGTACACTAAGCGATTCTTTTACGAAGATGACCCTGATGCACGTCAGTTTTACTCTGTTACAGGTGTGTCTCAAAGCTCCCCACCCTATCCTATCTTATTTCTTGCTGCCTCCATTGCTCTACGCATATGTATTTATGGGCTCAAATTGTTCATGTTATGGTTCGATACCGTCCGACTTAATAAATCCAAAGTGTATCTGTGGTCAAAACATTATTTTTGTGGATTAATTATTGTGTACATGAGGTGCATTGCCTATCATAAGGCAAAATGCTCTTCGTGAAATAATATCAGCCTTTCTTTATGAGGTATGCTCAAGTGTTGATATAGAGCCTAATCTTAAGCATGCGCCTGAGGTACTCGCATTTAATCAATACTCGAAGACTCGTTACCTCAATGTGTGTAGATGTAGCTTGCTCTATACTCTTTAACGAAAAATTTGAGCGAACGTTTCTTGATGTCTGTATCATTTCTACCCATGCTCAATATTATGTTAATAGAGATCCGTCTTCATCTTTCAATCTTTCAATTACAATTAAAACATAAAATTGGCAAAATATAATGAAAGTGTCAAATGTTGAACATGGGGGTTATTACCTCTGGGGCATAGGCGATCGTGCCAATTCTATAAACAAGACGATAATCTTTAAGTCAATGAAAAATTACGGATTCCAGTATGCTCATGTAATTGTAAAGTTAAAGATAAAACTCATTTTCGAAATAATCCGGTGCATATCAGTACTGTATAGATGATCTTGCTAAAAGTGAATTACATTCGTAGACAAATAACAGTGAAAATAAGAACTATACAATTACAAACGATTTGATTACTACTTTTAAAAAATTTTATATATTTTGGGAAAAAATCGTTAACGTGTAAATATAATATGGACATATTTTGCAATTTCGTACAAGACGGAAAGAGAAGAATGTAGCTGTTACACCCGAGTAAACTCCACTTGTATATCACGTGATCCGTCCAGTTTACCAATAATTAATGGGAATGCAAATGACAGGTTATGTACGGCTTTGCTGTGTAGAATAAAGAAAATCGGAATGAATGTAAATGAAGGGAGTCAAATGCTTAAAGTAGGTCGGCAATATCGAATTGGTTTATAAAATGGTCACCATAATATTCAAAAAGTGCTTTAAACCTTGATACAAGAGGAGCAAAGGCATTTAAACAGTTATATATGATAGCACGTACATGCACACTCAAAAGTCTCATGAATCCATAACAACTAGAAACTTTTATCGAAAACAAATTCGCGACATTATTACATCATTCGTCAATTTTACGGTGGCGTTTATTTAAAGAAACTATTAACTACGTCATTCAATAATTTCCGATTCCGAATTTGTTTTCAATATTCGACTTGCGTAGTAATCTCAACTGTTTTCAAGAGTGAATCCTCATGTTCACTTAAAGCATTTCATATATGAGATTGTATGAATTTCTCGCTAAAGCTCGCAGATTTTTTTAGACAAGCTAAGTATTGCAGTGGATTAGCTGAGTTTAGTCTTTGTTAAGCTTGACTTTTACTAAAGACGGACTTGCTGAAAATTGGCAGTGTAGTTTATTTCTCATTTCATTAAAAAAAATTTAAGAAGATACATATTGTCATCTACAAACATTTTATTCTAGTTATCGTTATTGTATACTATCAGTGAAGGCTCACGGCCTATGTTATTCTACTGAACGCCATCAAGTAAATCTTAGATGTACTGTTATTTTTTACATGTAATTATGGATACATCAAAATATTAATGAATTCATGTTATTGCAACAACATTTTTGTTCATATATAAATTTGTTACGCATGAACGAAAAATAAATAGTTACAAAACAAAATATTTGTCGTTATATTGTAACTTCCAAGGGTATATAAACTGGTATAGAAGAAAACCCGATCAATTAATTAATTGCAGATAAAATTTATTATTTGTTAATATAAAATTGCTAGAGGTACATGGAATATTCATTATAGTTTTATTCAGTCGTTTTTCTTAACTATGAACACGTTACTGTGTTATTGAAATATCTCTTTAATAGTCCTCAATGCTACTTGAACATGTTGATCCAGTACTTAAATGTAAATTCAGTATTTGTCAAGAAGCTAGTCATTTCTGTTTCACATACTTAGCTTTATCAGATTCTTGATCACATTTTGCATTAAAACGGTATATAATGTTATCAGATTTTGACGACCGCATCATTATCAAACAATTGATCCATTATGTTCCTGATTTTGACAATAAAATATTCGGATATTTGTTTGTGCCACCTAAGCCCCTGGCGAATTAAGCGTTCACATACCTTGACAACTTCAATTGTTTGTACTATAAATCTGAATTTATCGACTGTTGGTGTCTTAGAATGTTTAGGAACAGATACAACGATGCCACATTTTTATAGTGTAATTATAAACTGAGTTTAGATCGAAAAAATAGTGTTGTAAGTGAAGATGCTAGAATTTAATTGTGTTGACGCAAAAGGAACGGATTGATAACTTCAATAGTTTAAGCTTTGAACCTGTTTAATCATGTGTAGCGAATATTTTGATCAAATATTTTGAGATATTTGTGTTTTATCCAGTCCAACGAAAATGCGGCTTAATAAAATATTAAAAGATAACAATCTAAATATTTTATAAAACATTTAAAGATTGTGGCTTTAAGTAAGAAAATTTGAAATAGTAAATAAAAGCGATGTAGATATTAAGCAACATTTGTTAAATGGACTATATCTTTATCTCTAATATAACAAGTTAGACTGCCAAGGTTACAGTGCTAAATGTATGATAGGATGATATTAAAATAGGATTGGATAAAATCAGTTATTTCTAGTTTACTGACGGGATTTGACGTTTGTATATAAACGACGTAAATGTCGCAACTCTCTTATTCAAAAAAAACTGAAATACGAAAAAATTAAAATGTTTCCTATTTATGTGTGCTTGCAAAAATCTCGAAAGTTTAAAATCAATTTGATATAAGTTTTATATTATCAATTATAGATGTATATGCTTGGGCATTTCTAAATTTTGTTGTCCTTAACGAAATTTAAAATAATTGAAAATTTAAAATAATGTATCAGGTGAACGAATTTGAAAGTGAACTGTCAACGCTTTACAATGCAGTGATATCTAATGATTCAAAAGCTGAAGAAGACGAAAGCAACTTTTATGATCCTGCTGCAGATGACGAGGATAATAAATGGGCGAACGCTAGTAGACGGTAATTTCTTTTTTTAATATTTTTCAAATTTTTGAATTTTTAATATTTTTTCATTTTATGCAGTATAAATATCAAATTTCATGAAAGTACATTTCAGTAAAACAATCACTTTGTCTGATTTTTCAATTGCATCGTATTGTACAATATTATATAATATCATTATATTGTGATATATCACAATATTAGAATTTAATATATAATATTGTTTAATACAATATTATACAATATTGTATTATAAAATTATTTTTTCTATCGTATAATATTGTTTTTATATTCTATAATATTGTTTTTATATTCTATAATATTGTTTTTATATTCTATAATATTGTTTTTATATTCTATAATATTGTTTTTATATTCTATAATATTGTGTTATATTGTATAATATTGAGTTATATTGCATAATATTGTGCTATTTGTATAAAATTGTTTTATATTGTGTTATATGTTATAATATTGTTTTTAAATTTTATAATATTGTTTTGACATTTTTAGTATTGTTTCTATTGTATAATATTTTGATTTTTTGTATAATATTGTGTTAAATTTTATAATATTAAGTAATATTGTATAACATTGTTTTTATATTGTATAATATTGTCATATATTGTATTATATTGAGATATATTGTATAATATTGTGTTATATTGTATAATATTGTGTTATATTGTATAATGTTGTGTTATATTTTATACTATTGTTTTTTATTGAATAATATTTTTTATTGTATAATATTGTTTTTATATTTTATAATATTGTGATATATTGTATAATATTGTGTTATATTCTATGATATTGTGATATTTTGTATAATATTGTGTTATATGTTATAATATTGTTTTTAAATTTTAAAGTATTGTTGTTATTGTATAATATTGTGTTATATTGTTTAATATTGTGTTATATTTTATAATATTGTATTTATATTCTTTAATATTGTTTAATATTTTGTTATATTTTATACTATTGTTTTTATATTCTGTAATATTGTTTAATAGTGTGTTATATTTTATAATATTGTTTTTATATTCTGTAATATTGTTTAATATTTTGTTATATTTTATAATATTATATGACACTGTGATACTTAAAATATTGTTATATAGTATTTGATAAATTCATAGTAAAGAGAAAATGCTGATGAAATGAAATCAAGTTTTGTTTCAATGCTGATGGGAACTTTAATTAAACTATAATTTAATTAAACTTCAATTAAACTATAATTTTAACATTAATTTTATCCTGATGATGATAGCATTTGACTATCAAAAATTCGATATAAAGGTGTTATATATTTAGATTGACTATCTGTACATAGGTTCTATCTATATTAGAATGTAATGGTGATGATTTTTATATTGTTCCAGATTTATTAATTCTTTCAAGGTTTATAAGTAAAAAATTAGCTTTATCCACAAAGTATAAATTTATTCCTGAATATATTCAAGGTATTTTGACGATGCAAGTATGGTATCTGATGCGACGCTAAACTGTCCGTGTTGTATGACTCTTCTATGTACAGACTGCCAAAGGCACGTTAATTACACGACTCAATACAGAGCAATGTTCGTATACAACTGTGTTATTGACCCTACTAAAAATGCTCCAACATTAAATCAAAGAGATTCAAAGAAGGATGATCGTAAATTCGATATCGTACTTTGTAGACGATGTAATACTGGAGTTGCAGCTTATGATGTTAAAGATGAAGTTTACCACTTCTATAATGTTATATCCGGTCATTGAAATATATTTGAAATAAATCTTATTGTTTGAAGATATTATAGCACTGGTAAATTCATGTTCAAAGCCCGTTCACTAGTGATATTGTATATTCGCTTGAACAAATGCACACAGGTTTATAATTTGTAATATAGAGGTGACTTGTGCATAGCAATACTACGGTAGTTATATGTCCGTCTATTCGTATCCATACGCACGCAACAGTCACTAAGAATGATCATTTTAACGGCATTTGTTGTATAATGCAACGATATAGGACGATATGTCCATTTGATTTTAATCTTTAGTATATTTTATAATATGTCATATCAGGGATATTGATATAGTTCTTTAATTAGTACTCTTCTGCATTTATTTTCGAACTTAGAGTTCATATATATGGTATTGGATATAGACAAATTGCAACGAAATGATAGCAGTTTAAGATAAATATTATTATTTTTGTTTGAAATAAAATAACTTTAATTTAGTAAAATAATTTTCATTTATTAAAATAATTATATAAAAAATAAAACTGCTATTTTAATTAAATATATTTAAACTTTTAGCACATTACAATAAAGATTGTATAGTATATCAAATACGTTGTGATGATTTTGATAGAGTGTATATAGGTCAATCGGGCAGGGTTTATCAAAACGTTTTGGCCAATATAAATATTCTGTTGAAAAGGAATTGGATCAAGGACTGCTATTGATCATTCCTTAAGCAATTTCCATAAGTAAAGTGATTTCAGTTAATAAAATACAAGAAGCTTTTTATGCAATTGTGAATTTTTGCATAAAAAATGTTTCGTTTATGTTTGGTTTGTTTTATATGTTTAGTTTATGTTTTATATGTTTGGTTTACGGGGGATCCTTCTCCGTAAACCATCATACCTCCTCCCACTGTATATTTTGCCTCATCGATCATCCTCATAGTACACAACCTCACTTTCTTATGCTTCCATATCGATGATCACATTTCCCTTAAACCCTTCGTCCGTGACAAGGTCCGCCCGTAGACTAAATAGACTAAAAACGATTGGATGAGATCACTTCGATATCTGCGCGATAAGGCGGACCTGTGCCTAGCCTGTCAGATTTTACAGGAAATCGTCATCGACTCAGAGCGCTAATGCATACGCGTGATATAACCTAACTTCGTGGTCATCAGTTCATGTTAAAAAACACAACGATTACGCTACAAAACAATAGCAAGTACCCTCTACATTTACTTTTTCTACATTTACGTTTTCTGATTGTGACGCAACTTGTAATGAGCCTTGCTGCTCACTTTGTTGTCCATTGATAATAATGTGTATTTTTAGAGATAAAATATTTTTAGAAATATTTCAACAAAGTATTTTTAGAAATAAATTTAAACTCTTAATCGGAAAATTTTTATGATGGATAATAAATAATATACTTTGTATTATAATAAGATACTAGATAATCAAATTTCATCAAAGAAAATACTTCATTTGCATGTATTTGGCCCTGCCTCAATGTTGGATCGAGACATGATAACATAGCAGTTCCTCCTAATGAACTTTCATATGAATTCTGATACATCGTCTGTTATTTGTCAATTCCTAAAATTTGATTTTTATTTTAAATTTCAATTTTAAATTTTAATTTTATAAAAGTTATATGAAATCTCATATAACAATTATTAATTGTTTATAATTTAATTATTATCAAATTATTTGAATTTTATTTAAATTTAAATTTTAACTTTATAAATATAAATTATTTTAAATATTATATAACAATTACTAATTTTAAAAATTATTTATTATTTAATTATTTGAATTTTATTCGGCATTATTTTAACTTATAAATAATATAAAATACGTATACTCAGCTTGCTGATCTGGTTTCTCAGTTTTAATTTATTTAAAATATGGAGAGGCTTTGGTATCTATGGATTTTGCGACTATTAATACAGCTGGAAACTTAAAAGATAAAATTTCATCGAAAATTGAATAAAATTTTGAATCTAATAAATTGAATATTATTTATTAGTCAATTCATAACAATTGACTTTAAAATTCTAACTTTTTATTAATAAAAAAATATATAAAATCAAATATATTCATTATTTATAATTATTAATTTAATTTATCATTAATTTTAATATGCTTTGTATTAGAATAAGGTACACTATATAATTAAATGTCATCATAAATACGTCATTAGCATATATTTGGCTCTGCTGATATGTTGGGTCGAGGAATATGGGCCGAAACCTGATAACACAGCAGTTTCTCCTGATGACCTTTAATCCTTATTCTGATACCTCATTTATTATTTATTAGTCAATTCATAACTATTACCTTTTAACTTCTAACTTTATATAAATAAAAATTACATAAAGTCAAATATATTCATTATTTATAATTATTAATTTTATTTATCATTAATTTTGATATATGTATAGTACAATAGGACTCTGGCTGACTATATCAAAAGCTGGTGTCTGTCAGCTTTTGACAGACTAACAATTAAGAGATCGCTATCACAATGCAGTTAGCCCCACCATCCGAATCCGAAATTGCCCTATATTAATGTTGCGAGAAGACTATGCTTATTCAAAAAAATCATGTGACGTGCTTTAGATCTGCGGCCTCTTTCGATTTAAAATTTCATTATTTCCCTTTACAAACAAGCCCTTGCTCGTAACATCCGCTATCATTTAATTAGGCGAAATTTGATCCACTAAGTTTTCAGTGGTATAGTGGACGCTCGTTTCACTCAGCAGTTGGTTAAGTGTATCGGTTCTGTCAGGAGAAAATCATCACTTATATGCGGCTATTTCTCTCGACTTTTACTCTGCATTTGACCGTATTTCCATTCCCTTTGTTATCTCATCTCTTAGATTCCGCGGGTTGTCTGCGAGAATTGTTAACAAGGTAGCAATAATGTTGTATACCGAGCGCTTCTACTATAAAGACGACCCTGATATGTGTCCGTTCTAACCAATTATGGTGTACATCAAGGCTATTTTCTCTCCAATCTTATACTTAGCTGCCTCAATTATTCTTCTTAAACCTTTAATGCAAGATCAATATCTTGTGGTATTTGCTGATGATACCATCGCCTTATTTTCAGGACACCGGTGTTGAATGATGTTGCTTATAAAACAGCAATTTTTAGGATGAATAGTGCGGTTAGCCCCATCCAACTTCCTTCATAATCCTTTCAAGGCGCAGGTGGTTGTCTTTTATATCATACCTACAACAAGAAAAAAACTAAACAGATTGGCAATCAAAGCCTTCTCAAATATTATGACGAATCAACCGATATTTTATTTGCACATAGAGTAAGATACTCGGGTTTTATCATTTCGGTGAACAGGACTGCCCTATTTGACTTGAATAAATTTAAGAATATCCTAAAGAGGGAAAGATGGGCCCTGAAACAAATGGTGTTATAACACTTGCACACACTTTGATATACTACATTATTACATTGTACATCGCCGCAATAACCCTTGTTAATGATATACGTCCTTATAGATACATATATTTACTTCGTGAACCATTTAAGTGTAAAGTTGTGTTGATAGTGTAATAACGTTTTATAACGAAAAATTGACGTGGTTATTATATAATATTGATTATTATGAACTTGACTTTGCATGATATTTACTTTATTTGTTAAAATAGATTTATAGATTTATTAAATAATTTATTGAATGGATTTATGGATAAACGTTTTAGACCTGAAACACGTTACATTGATCCGGACAATGCAAAAGCTACCGATGAATGGAGACATCGAAAGAAGCGCTTCACATCATATCTCTCAGTCGTTACAGAGATAACTGGGGAACAAAAACTTCCTGTACTGATTGACATTATTAGTAGTTCACTTTACTCGCGTATCGATGATTGTAAAGCTTATTTTGAAAAACGAGTCAATGTTTCAAAACTGAAAAACATACTGTTCAATCGTCACTTATTGTCTATCAGCAGGCAAACGAAAGATCAATCCATCGATCTTTATTTTCAAAGTTTACACAATCTTGCTAAATAATGCGATTTTACTTCTGTCCGCTGAAGACTATCTAAAGAGTACGTAAGAGATTCCTTTATACGCGAATTAAAATCAGCAACTATTCGTCAAAGACTTATGAAAAAGTGTACACTTACTATGGAACAATCACTTAATACTGCGCAGTCTCGAGCATGCTGAATTTCAGGCCTTGGGTTATACTCAACAATTCGGCTCTGAGAATTGAGTTTCTTCATGCAAAAGAAGTTCTGATAACGACGAAATTATGGAATGTAAAGTACCACATGTGTCTTCCATTCAACACAACTGTTATTTTTGTGGAGGTGGATGACATGTTAAAATCGATTATTTCGCTCGTTTGACAAAGTGCAACAATTGCGGTAAGCAAGGTCATTACGCTAAAGTATGTCGATCTCCCACTCTCTCAAGTAAGCGTAATCTAAATAATGTAAATCTAGCCACCATTTCCTGCAGTACAATATAACCTTCGTTGGATAAAGCAATGATATCAGTTTAAATAAATGTGAACCAACTCAACGCCTTAATTGATAGCGGAAGTGTTGGTGAATTTATATCTCTACAAGCACTTGAGCTCTGTAAACTTCTAACAAGTCCTTGTAACGAGATTGTTCATCTAGCGTCAGACTTACATGCATGTAACATAACTAGAAAGTGTATTGCATCTATTAATGTGAAGGGTTAAACCCTTGAAAATATGAATTTGTTGGTATTAGACACGTTGTATACTTATGTTATACTTGGCCATTTATTTCTCTCTCTCTCGCTTTCATGATTTAAAAATACATTTTGTGGAGCTAACCATTCTATTTGTTTGCAAGCATCTTTAATGTGTTCTTGTTATTTGCCCAATTCGAGCTTATTTCATTCTCTTTCACCTGATTGCAAAATAATTCAAACCCAGTCCAGACGACAAACAAAATTCCATGACTCATTTATCGAAGTGGAAATTAAAAAGTTGCTGCGTGAAAGTATCATCGAACATTGTTATTCTCCCTGTCTAGCATAAGCTCTTATTGTAACTCATTAAAATGGTAAGCATCTTATGGTAACGAACTATTAGCAAATTCACATCTCTAGATGACGTTCTTTACCAACAACTGATGATCTAATTGGCAAAATCTTTGTTTCATCTCTTGCTACTTAAAATCGGCTTATAATCAAATACCACTGCGATAGGGTGTATACGGCATCTGAATTAGCAGGTCACTTTATAAATTTAAAAAGATGCATGTTGGTTTAACTAACGGAGTTGTTGCATTTCAGCGAATTATAACTACTTTGGTTAGAGAGGAGAAGCTTCAAGGTGTATATGCATACCTAGATGATGTGGCTATTGCTGGTGTTACTAAAAATTAAATATAAATTATAAAAGATTTATGACTATAATAACTGGGTATTATCTTACTTTAAACTAAGAGTATAGGTGTCTTGTCACGAGATGAGTTAATATGTAATAACAACAAGTTTGACCGTGCTTAGACAGGATGTCAGCAGCGGTAACAATCCAACAATAATTAATAATAAATAATTATTATTTTTAAATAATAATTAAAATAAATGTATTTTGATTAATTTATAGTCTTGATTGCCTGAATAAAAGCGGAATATTTATACATTTTTTCATATTATTGATTTCCGTGAAGCTCTGACTGCTTTGTCTTCCTTTTAAACTTTAAATTCACCGTTTTTATTCGTATAACAATGCTCTATTATTCCATTAATTTTCAATAGGTTTTGATTAGTGAATAGTAAGTTGACTACTATTTTTGAATCTATCCTGATTTTATCGTTTGTCGCGCATTATTTCAGAACAATTTCCGTCCGTTTTATCTTTGGCTATTGTTCTAATTACTTTTGTATTTGTTCATTTTCTTCGATTGTATACATAATGTCCTTACTCAACATCATAAGCGTCATGTATAAACGCTTCATTTACTAACAAAATTACAATACTCCTTGTATTCTTTATATGTATAAAGGATTAATTATAGCATTCTAACAATATAAAACATTATGTTGTATATTTAAAAACGACATTTCAACCTTACTTAAATACTAGCAGTATAACAAAGAATCGAAAATTTGGTTTTTTTTATATTTTTGTAAAAGAATTCAATACACATTATCAGTAACATTTACTGTTAATTATCGTTGTTTATTAACGCAGCACCTCTTAAAATCCAACGGGTCTTCATTGCCATAATAAAGCTATATTGATGTTATATAGTTCTCGTCAGTTCTTTTGGTGCGCTTGTAGACCGGGCAATCGTATATTTTGGCAACAGTTTTTGAATTTATTTGTTTTTTATCAACGCCAGATATCATTTGATTAGCTCGACGTTCACTTTTTATAGGTGTTATGCTAGCTGCTTGTTTTTTAGTTTTTGATTGTTCATTCACTGCATACATGTGAATGACGGGCATCAGGTGGTATAAAATTTTATTTGCAGGCTCACACAAAGAAGCTTGCTTTGGATTCCAAGCCGCACCTTCAAAGTACATACCGTATATGTAGACACCCTCGGTACGAGCCTGCCTAACATCTTCTTTATTCATTCGTGTTTCAGTACTTTTTACGGTAAAAAAATCAGGTGCCCAATCATGATGTGATCGAGTAATTTCTTGTCTCATAGCTGTTAAACATCCAGACAGATTAACACTGGCATTATCAATATTGTGCACTTCAAATATTACTTTGACATTCGTAGCCATTGGTATTCTATCAGCATTTGCCAATGTTAGCAACTTGTTATCATCTAAAACTGAATTTAAATTCCCGATCCAAACAGCGTAAACAGGACCATCCAATACCATCCACCATGATTCTTTTCTTTGTTGCCTAACACTGTTACTGTACATTTTAAGAAATCGTCTCCATAAAATAGAAAATATTCTATCCGTCCAATCGTTTGTGGCAACGTCTAGTTCGCCGAACATTTGTGCCGATGTTATCGCCTTTGGATTCATTCGATATTCTCGTGTCAGTGTTCCCATACTCGTTAGTGCTCCTTCCAGCACTGTAATGCAAAATGATTTACCGACCACACTAGGGCCAAGCACCATTATACCGTGACGAACAAGTTGTGTATTATACAATTGAAGGATCTTCAAATTCCAATCTGCATGATTGCATAGATTTAGTTCGTTACATTTAAAATCAATAGCTACATGCAAGTCATCTTTATTGTCTGCTTTTATGGAGACTGACGGAAACAAATCATTAAGTAGTGATAGAAATAAGCGTTCATCTTCATCAACTAATTTCGATAGATTTGTATCTCTTAAAACTCTGAGAACAGCAACCGATTCTTCTTTAGCGTTTGGTTTCTTTGCAATGCCCGGTGTTCTTAAAACAGCACAAACATTTCTCATACCAAAATCGCAGTCAACTTGCTTACTGAGTTGATCCTCACATAATTTATACAGTAAATAGATTTTCTGAGGTAGTATCACATTGTTTTTGAACCCACAACTGTCCAATTTAAAACGTATTATAATCTGTCGATCTGGAACCATCATTGCGAGAACTATGAAATTAACCTTTAAATTGTTAGACAGTTCTGTTTTATCCGCGTATCCTGGATTCATTGTTATTATTATAGCGAAAGAAGTATCCGTAGAAATTCGTTGACCGTCTGTGAATATCAATTCGCTGTGTCTGTTACGTTTTGCATGTAACAATGTGGTAAATGTTACGATGTTATTCATGTTACGATGTGGTAAATTGAACAGTTGCTCGCCTTCGTAAAGAGATCGGTGTCGATGCCGTAAAAGATCAAACTTCGAACTAGACAATCTCATTCTATCGCTTGTTTCTTTAGCAGCCACTCCTTCTATCATTGGTCCTGTAGTTTGGTATTGATTGTCAAATTTGTTATGTTCGCCAAAGAATACTTCAATGTCATTTAGTAGATCATTTACGAACATACTTCTAGATTTTAAAATGTCATAATGTGCTAATTCAGCTTTTGCTATTAATTCTTCATAACTGTGTGCAAGCTCCTCAGACTTATCCGTGATATTAAATGGCCGCAAGCTTTGCTGTTCTTCTTGATAATGATAAGCTATTGCATTAAAAGCTGTACGTAACTTCATACAAGATCTTTCTATTTTATGTTGAGAACTTCGTGTTGCGTCAATTGCAGATAGAACGGTCTTAAAGTCATCAACAGAATGAAGTTCCTTGTCTAGTTTTTTAATTAATCTCTGCATAAACACATGAATACTTGATACATTTTCAATTAACAGTTGTTGAACGTGTTCACATGCTTTTAGTTTTCTATTTACGACTTGTTGAACGATACTGCTTTTAAATGATGTCATGATTAGCTTTAATTGAAAGATGTTATGATAATCTTCAATCTGTTGTACATATTTTACAATACTGTCAAGTTCACTTAATCCGTTAAGAATGGACATAATTCCAAAATCTTCCCTTCTTATAGCTACACTTTTATCCGATATGGTTTCATCTGATTGCCAAATATAACTGTATTTGTATAAATACTGCAGACTACTTTCAAAAATTTCTTTATTCATAACAATGCAATTTGATAAATCCTTGTAGATTCGGTTTACCTTAACATCTGTGCGAATATCATTATATAAAACCGCCCGAGGTAACTCAAATAAATTATATACATCAGTGGATTTTGAATTTTCTGCAGTGTATTTACAATCCAAAGTAGACAATTTCTTTAAAATTAATTGAAATACGTCGATATCTCCTCGCATTGCATCAAGTCTCCCTGGGTAGTCTATGCAGTGAATCGTGTCCGCTTCCAATTTCTTCGATTGACCACATATCTTGACCCCTTTTGAAACATTTAAAATATATTGCACCACCTGATTCACGCTATGCTGCAATTTGTCTAAACTCGGACTCAATTTTATCATCTGATCCTCTAGAATAACATCAACACAGAAGACAGGTGTTTGTACATGCTCATCATTTAGAGCATCGGAGCTTTGAACGTATAAAGCTGTTTTACATTTTTCAACTTTATTTAAGTGAACACGTTTTCTACTCAATAAGTGTTCCCGAAGCTTGTCTAAAGAGTTTATTGTTTTATAAATTAATCCTTCAGTCATACGTCCTTTATAGTAATTCCATATCCGAGTAATTCTATATACATCAGTAGATTTTTCATTTGCTGGAGTTAATTTACAATCCAAAGCGTTTGCAACGCGTTTGTCGAAATAACTTTCAAGTGTTAGTCGGATCTGATTTGGTGTTGTTGCTGAGCTGAAATTCATTGTCCTACATTCGTGTACTGTAGCGTCATAACTAATTGACATATAATTATTGATAATGACCGATTTCACGGTGCTTTGTTCTCCAACGAGTAAATCCGGCTTTTTCTGTTTAGCAATGAAATCTACCAGATAAATTGTTCTTACATTGTCAACTTTAGGAACCAAAATTTTTGAATATTCAACAGGCGATTCACTTTCTATTGGATATGTCCAATCATTTACTAAGCGAGACCAATGTTCCCATGTAACTTCTCTACTTACAGTTGTATTTGGAAACTGTATTCCTACAGTTGTATTTGGAAAACGTTGGTCATTCAAATTCAACTGATCACTTAAATTATCTCGTATAAAAATTTTCAGTTTAGAACGATCATCAACCTTCAAAAGTGCACCAAAACTCCAAATAATTGTGAAATAACTAAGACGCTTTAAAACATTTTTATTGCCATTATATTGATCAAACTCCGCATTTATTCCGTCAGTTAGGCTTAGCATCCGTGAAATGTAGTTACATTCATAAGCAGACATGGTAGTTGATAAATTTATTCGTACATACTGTTCTAGTTTATGGAAGACATTGTCAAAGACTTTATAAACCGCATTATTGTATTTTTTATCTTTATCTGAAGCTAACCATGATTGTGCAAAAGCACCCCACGATAAGGTTATTCCGCTCATGTATACCATACCGCTTCTGGACGCGGTTGCAAGACTGGCATTATCAATATTATGCACTTCAAATATTACTTTGACATTCGTAGCCATTGGTATTCTATCAGCATTTGCCAATGTTAGCAATTTGTTATCATCTAAAACTGAATTTAAATTCCCGATCCAAACAGCGTAAACAGGACCATCCAATACCATCCACCATGATTCTTTTCTTTGTTGCCTAACACTGTTACTGTACATTTTAAGAAATCGTCTCCATAAAATAGAGAATATTCCATCCGTCCAATTGTTTGTGGCAACGTCTAGTTCGATGAACATTTGTGCCGATGTTATCGCCTTTGAATTCATTCCATATTCTCGTGTCAGTGTTCCCATAATCGTTAGCGCTCCTTGCAGCACTGTAATGCAAGATGATTTACTGACACTACTAGGGCCAATCACCATTATACTGTGACGAACAAGTTGTGTATTATACAATTGAAGGATCTTCAAATTCCAATATGCACGATTGCATAGATTTAGTTCGTTACATTTAAAATCAATAGCAATATGCAAATCATCTTTATTGTCTGCTTTTATGGAGGCTAACCTAAACAAATCATTAAGTAGTGATAGAAATAAGCGTTCATCTTCATCAACTAATTTCGATAGATTCGTATCTCTTAAAGCTCTGAGTACAGCAACCGATTCTTCTTCAGCATTTTGTTTCTTTGCAGTGCCCGGTGTTCTTAAAACAGCACAAACATTTCTCATATTAAAATCGCAGTGAACTTGCTTACTGAGATGATCCTCACATAATTTATACCGTAAATAGAATTTCTGAGGTAGTATCACATTGTTTTTGAATCCACAACTGTCCAATTTAACACGTATTATAATCTGTCGATCTGGGACCATCATTGCGACAACTCTGAAATTAACCTTTAAATTGTTAGACAGTTCTGTTCTATCCGCGTATCCTGGATTCATTGTTATTATTATAGCGAAAGAAGTATCCGTAGAAATTCGTTGACCGTCTGTGAATATTAATTCGCTGTGTCTGTTACGTTTTGCATGTAACAATGTTTGAATATGCTGGGCTGCCACGGATAAAACAGGCAAATTTATTCTGTTAAATTCGTCAAAACATCTCCAGCAACCTGTTTGGGTTAAACCCTTAAATGTTTTACCAAGTCTTTTGTAATCAAATTGTTTTGAACAGTTAAGTACATTACAGTAATTTCCTATCGATTTTACCATGTCCTTGGTTGTTTCAGTTTTGCCTGTACCTGTTTGGCCAGCTGGCTTTCCACCATAGCACATTCCTAATGCTTTTGCTAATGATATATAACACCTATCTGTCAGAGGTGTTATTACTAATCGTTCACTACACCCAGGAAACTCATTCCTGTACATAAAATCTACTTCTGTAATACTAACAACCATAGAGTTCGTAACGTCTTCATAATAAAATCTTCTTTGTTTAGTGCAGTCAAAATCGCGAACATGTTTTAGATATATGTTTGCTAGGTCGCTATAAACATCTCTCTGGTGAATATGAATAGTGATGTATGTGTCATATTTTAATCTGTTCATTGATGATAAATCATCTACAGTTCTTTCAATTAGTTGGTCGAGAAGCAGTTGAAAATATTTGCTAGCTTTACGAAGTGAGTTACATGTTTTTAGTTGATTTTTTATTGCATTTTCGCTAGTCGCTGTCCATAGTAATTGTAGTATGATTAATTCAAATTGTTGGTTTTCCTCTAAAAAGAAGGATTGTAAATCAAATTCGCTATTACCCATGGAAGCTACGCATTTCGGTATTCTAGCTATAACTGTGTCCTGACAAGACAGAAGAAAATCTCCAAGCCACTCTTCAACTTTTGTTTTCTTAGTATACACAGGACGCACCAGCTTCAATACGTCATTATCTTCACTCTGCATTGCTAAAATACTTGAATGTTGCTGTGATTGTCCGCTTGATTTACCCGCGTAATCTTCCGTTTCTTTGCCAGATTCGTTAAATTTCACTAAATTTACACTTTCAGTGAATGCATTGAAATATGGCTGTAACTTTATAGGTTCCGAAGCTTTACCGAGAATTTGTAATAGTACCGGATCAGATAGAAAGTAGAATCGCGGAAAAATCAATCTTTTTGATTCAAGATATCCTGCTAATAACGTTTGGCACATGCCTAATTGAGATAGCATGAAATCTAACATTTCAAGATTATTATCGTAAGATATACAACATGACAATATGTTCCGGCGTTTCTTTCACTTTTGTAATCATTTTTAACCACATTTTATCCACTGCATTAAACTTCCGTGCTTCCAAAGGCAATTGTCTTGAAATGTCTCCTTCTATAAACACTGCTTCCAAGTATACCCATAAATTCTGAACTTGAATCCATTTAGTCGTAACTTCATAAGTAATCGCTAAACCATCAATGCATTTTTGATTATCAACCTTGGAATGTTCATTATACCAGTTAGAAGCCAAACTCGTCAATATTAGATTTGAATCTCCAATTGCTGATATTGCCTTTGATGTATCTTGACCATTAAGTATTATGTCTACTTTTATTTTAAAATGTGCAAGTTTAAATTTTCTTTTTCGCCATTCAGATTCAAGCGAATTTAGTTTGACTTCGATTTCTTGTTCTTCCATTGCACGAATACACACATCTTCTATTTGTTCTTTCTTTTCAATCATTGGAATACCAACTAACTGTCCTACTTGGAAAGCATCGTCCGAAACATTCAAAGGTATATTAAAAATTGATTCCATGTTTTGCCAGTGCCGTATTTGCATCGCTTTGTTAGATAGCATTTCTAAATGCGGAATCTTTTCAATAAATTCAGCTATAAGCTCAGGTAGTTCCCGGTAAGCTGGCCACTTTTTAAGAATAGTTGGCATTCTTTTACATCGTGACATTAAGTCCAATATTTTGTCTGTCATTAAGCTAATGTTTATTTTTGACCACACTGTATCTTTGAACTGATCTATGGTTTTGTTTGTCTTATCAAACAATGCGTAAAGACGATTAAAATTGTTAAGCTCTTTCTTTAGAAAGTACAGTCTATTAAACTTACGATGTGGTAAATTGAACAGTTGCTCGCCTTCGTAAAGAGATCGGTGTCGATGCCATAAAAGATCAAACTTCGAACTAGACAATATAATTATATCGCTTGTTTCTTTAGCAGCCACTCCTTCTATCATTGGTCCTGTAGTTTGGTATTGATTGTCAAATTCGTTAAGTTCGCTATTGGATACTTCAATGTCATTTAGTAGATCATTTACGAACATGCTTCTAGATTTTAAAATGTAATACTGTGCTAATTCATCTTTTGCTATTAATTCTTCATAACTGCGTGCAAGCTCCTCAGACTTATCCGTGATAGTAAATGGCCGCGAGATTTGCTGTTCTTCTTGATAATGATAAGCTATTGCATTAAAAGCGGTACGTAACTTCATACAAGATCTTTCTATTTTATGTTGAGAACTTCGTATTGCGTCAATTGCAGATAGAACGGTCTTAAAGTCCTCAACAGAATGAAGTTCCTTGTCTAGTTCTTTAATTAATCTCTGCATAAACACATGAATACTTGGTGCATTTTCAATTAACAGTTGTTGAACGTGTTCACATGCTTTTAGCTTTCTATTTACGACTTGTTGAACGATACTGATTTTAAAAGGTGTCATGGTTAGCTTTAATTGAAAGACGTTATGATAATCTTCAATCTGTTGTACATATTTTACCATATTGTCAAGTTCACTTAATCCGTTAAGAATGGACATAATTCCAAAATCTTCCCTTTTTATAGCTACAATTTTATCCGATATAGTTTCATCTGATTGCCAAATAGAACTGTATTTGTATAAATACTGCAGACTACTTTCAAAAATTTCTTTATTCATAACAATGCAATTTGATAAATCCTTGTAAATTCGGCTTACCTTAACATCTGTGCGAATATCATTATATAAAACCGCCCGAGGTAACTCAAATAAATTATATACATCAGTGGATTTTGAATTTTCTGGAACGAATTTACAATCCAATGTAGACAATTTCTTTAAAATTAATTGAAATACGTCGATATCTCCTCGCATTGAATCAAGTCTTCCTGGGTAGTCTATGCAGTGAATCGTGTCCGCTTTCAATTTCTTCGATTGGCCACATCTCTTGACCCCTTTCGAAACATTTAAAATATATTGCACCACCTGATTCACGCTATGCTGCAATTTGTCTAAACTCGAACTCAATTTTATTATCTGATCATCTAGAATAACTTCAACACATAATACAGATGTTTGTACATGTTCATCATTTAGAGCATCAGAGCTTTGAACGTATAAAGCTGTTTTACATTTTTCAACTTTATTTAATTGAACACGTTTTCTACTCAATAAGTGTTCCCGAAGCTTGTCTATCGAGTTTATTGTTATATAGATTAATCCTTCATTCATACGTCCTTTATAATAATTCCATACCCGTGCTGATTCAACATTATTTTCTTGTAATTGTTTACCGTCTTCATTCGACTTATTTTCGCTGTCTTCTATGGTTTGCTGAGATGTTGGAATAGAACGTAGCTGATGAATTTTGCGAAGACCTTTGTCGGTCAAAGCAAATGTCTGAACAATAGTCTGTTGTAGCTTTCCAAGCCTTCCAAGTTTCACTGTTGACCCATGACACGGTTGAAAAGTAATTGACCCAGCCTGATCATCACATGCCTCTGTAAACATTTCAATTAAATCTAAAACCGCGTTTTTAATTTTGGAATTTAGTCCGGCAATACAAACGGCTGCAGTTAACGTGTCCTTTTTGGTTAGTTGAGCAAACTCTTCTAAAGTAATACATTGATGTTTTTCGTTAAGTGGTTGCCCGTTATAATTGGACATGTGTGTTTTTGATGTAACATTTGGAATTGTCATCAACGAAATGTTAAATAATGTATCTAAATGTCTATGGATGCGATTCGCTACTAACCATTCAACTCGATAGACGAGATTTTCCATCATATCAACTTGCAGTTCACACTGTTCTGTGTACTTTGTTAACCCCGGTGATTGCCAGTTGCAAATAATCTTACCTTCCTGGAGTAAACTATGTAATTTAGACGGGTACTCACAAAACAGTTTTGTAATGACATCTCTGTATGTTCTTTCAGATGAACGAATTTGAATATCATTATAAATTCTTACTATGTGTCTTAACCGATAAGCATTAGCCTCTAAATTTGACAAATTATTAAGTATTTTAACACATATAGATGGGCATGATATGTTCATATCAAGTAATTTCCCAGTTGTGTGAGCTTCACATTCAATAAATGGATCAAAGTTTAGGTGGAAATGCGATAATCCATTCTTCAAATTTATGTTTTCTACTATTTCATTTACACGAAAGGATGTACTATAATATCTTATCTTTAATAATGATAATAAGTATTTAAAATTTTCTTGGGCTTCACATAAATTACTTACTAATCTTTTTCCACAATTAAACCATTCAAGCAACTTATTGCTGGATATGGCAGCCCTTAACAAATATATTTTCGTTTTATGCCTCGGATGAGATACAGTTTTGAGCCAAGTGGATAGTTTAACGTTGACATTTCGCCAAAATTCAATCTCGGCATCGGGTCCAGTGAGCTTTATATTCTCGTTACTTGGACTAGTAACCGTTCTCCACCTTATTTCTGTCAGCAGTGATAGCACATGTTTAAGTTTGTTCATAATCAATTGAAGATAAAGTTCCGATTGTCGCACAACCGATGGAATCACTGATAACTCAAGTATCATGGACGAAATGTCCTGTTCATTTTCTAGTAATAATACTCTTCGTTCTAATAAATGTTGACTGTTGTAATCTATATTGTAATGGACTGTTCCTGATTGCGTTAATTTATAAGTTAGTGATGATGGTAATGCCAGCTGAACATTTCTAAATGACTGTTCCGAAGAATTAAGAATTTGATTTGTTAGATGGAGTGATTGTAATAACTTGTCAATAGAAGATCCTTTCATTTTCGATATTATTGGCAAATATACCTTCTGTAATAACATGCATGCGTTAGAAGCGACTGACGATATTTTATTTTTTACTTGATTGCTAGTGACAGATTGGAAATTACTAAAAATCTCATTCAATGTTGGTGTAACTGCAAATCGAAACGTGAATATTGATCCGAAAGAATCATTACATTCATTTCTTCGTTCAATGCCATTATTGTGACGATATTTTGGGAATATAACAATCATTATTCCTACACTACCTGGTGGTAATGCTGATATCGATTCATTTATAAATACACTCACCTCTTTATTAAGGATGTAATTACCGTCGCCATTATCTGTCCAAGCAACGACTGATATAATAATAGCTTCATTCATATTCTTTGTTAAAACTTCTTCATTAACATGCTCATTTGAAGTCTTGATGTCAATGCATTTAGATAAACTTGATTTTTCATTGGCCTTAATGTTCAATGAACAAAAATCTATAATTTTTTGTAACTTCAAATCATTTTCCAATATTTTAGAAATTATTGTATATTTGTCGATGCCAGATGAAATTGTTAAGATGTCAATAATTTTATCTATTAGAGATCCTGTCTCCTCATTTATTCTTTCGTTGTGATTAACATTTGATGAAAAAATTAAAGAAGAAATATTATCAACTCCGCTTAAGAAAACATTTTGGTTATCAAATGTATTTCTACGATCATCATAATTAAACAGTGGCATTTAAAAAAGTAACTTACCAAAATTAAATCTTTGTTTCGTTTTGCTTCAGAGTTTGAAATTATCATGTAGAGAAAGAGCGCTAAATTAAACGTTCTGGTTGCCATGCTGACAGTAGACACGGAAGAAATCAAACATAACATTGCAAACTTATAATTTAAAGAGTAGTATTTTACGAACCAGCTATATTTGACTAAATTATTTTATTCATAGTTCTTGACAATAGTTGTTCAATTTGGTTAACTACATAACAAAATGTAAAGCACTCATTCAATTTCAATTAGACATTTTTATTATTTTGAGGGATTTTCACATATTTAGTTAACCGAAGCTGAATTTGAAAGGTAAATAGCATTTTTAACATAAATAATGTCTCAAATAATTTTATTAGCTTACCTCAAATTTAATATTTCCAGAAAGCTATAAATTATTATACATGATTCAATATGTGGTTTTGGTAAATGTACCGATATAGTAGCAACAAATTAATGAACTGGATTTGGTGTTATTTCTTATAAATCTTAACATAATGGCACAATGTAACATGTATGTATTATTAATAAAGAATAAATCCAGATTCAATAATATAATCGATTTAATCTTCATCAAAATGGATATTGACGCCTTTAGCTTGACATGTTAATAGTAGATTGTAATGTAAATTGTCATATTTCTGTCATGATAAAATTTCAAAAAATTGCTCGTAAATATATGAAATATATATACGAGCGATTATATATATTACGATATATAATTATACATATTATGATACGATATAATATATACATATTACGATATATTATTACGATTATTATTACAAGTTATTATATTTACGAGAAAATATATGTTCTAAAATCATATAATATATGAAAAAGTAGTATATTTTTATCTTCATCTCTATGATGTGAACATAAAATCGCTCCAATAAATAATGATTTTTAACTACTTGTGACGTATACTAATAAGAAAGTATTTCATACAACTTTTTCCATGTTTCATACAACATGTATGTATTATAAATAAAAATAAATCCAGATTCAATAATATATTAGATTTAATCTTCATCAAAATGGGAAATTTTCAGTCAGTTTAGCAAAAATAAAATGTAACAAATGTGATTTTTTGATTTAATTTTTGATTAAATTCGAAAAAAATTTCTTTTATATTTAATTGTCGACCATTCACATAAATGTAAAAGAGTTTGATCATTTTGATTAAAGAATTTAACAGACTGAAACTTTTGATGCCACAAAATTTTGTGTCTAGGGGCAATTTTGGTGAACGTGTAGAAACATGAGACCGGATTTTACTTTGATACAAATATTGTTAATATTATTAATTTTTGATGTTGGCTAAACCGGTTTTGACGACCGCATCATTATCAAACAATTGATCCATTATGTTCCTGATTTTGACAATAAAATATTCAGATATTTGTTTGTGCCACCTAAGCCTCTGGCGAATTAAGCGTTCACATACCTTGACAACTTCAATTGTTTTTACTATAAATCTGAATTTATCGACTGTTGGTGTCTTAGAATGTTTAGGAACAGATACAACGATGCCACATTTTTATAGTGTAATTATAAACTGAGTTTAGATCGAAAAAAATAGTGTTGTAAGTGAAGATGCTAGAATTTAATTTTATTTACGCAAAAGGAACGGATTGATAACTTCAATAGTTTAAGCTTTGAACCTGTTTAATCATGTGTAGCGAATATTTTGATCAAATATTTTGAGATATTTGTGTTTTATCCAGTCCAACGAAAATGCGGCTTAATAAAGTAATAGGATAACTCTAATTATGATTGAAAAAATCAGTACATCGATCTAGTTGACAAGTAAAATATCTTAGCAATTATCTTTTAAGTAAATTATTGCTCAAAAATCATAAAAACTCGGTCATAGTTTATAATATCATAAATTTGACTAGTAAATTAATAACTAAATGTTGTGATAAATTAGATGACCACCGTCTTTCTGTGAATAAAATTAAAAAAACTAGATTTTTAATTTAAGATTTTAAAACTGAATTTTTCACTCGTTTAAAATATTTACAGTAAGGAGAGAGTTAAAAAACGTTATTGTTTTAAAATCTAATTTTCAATAACGACTTCTTTCACCATCAGGAAAAATACGGTAAAGAACTTTCTGTTAAAAATTGACTATATAATAATTGCATTCAACATTTCAAGCAACTAAATGTGCCTCTATATCAAAATGCAACGTTTACAAATCCAAAGTAAAATTAATAAAATCCATTATTTCAAGCAATATAGAACAGACAGATATAGCGATCACTCTCCGTTTAAGTTGGCTTCACAATGCGGCTGTCAGATGTGATTGCGAGTCGAATTCTGATATTCTCCATGCACTGGATTGTCGACACGCGTGTTCGAGATTTTCGCGTCGCACCGCAGTCAACCACCTGCTTAAGTCGGTCCTAATATCTGCCGGATACCCCTGCAGGCTTGAACTCATCGAATTATCGCTATCGGACGGTAAGAGCTTGATGGAACTACATTAGTATCCTGGGCCAAAGATAAGCGCCTGATATGGGACTTAACGTGCCCAAATACTTTGGGTTCAATCACCAAGGCCCAGGCACTGTTGCAAGCATCGCATAGGAGCGCGAACTAGCAAAATACGCATGCTTCGACCCAATCGCAATAATGTTTTAATCAGTGGCATTCAACACCCTGGGTTGGCCTTAGCAACATTTAAATTTCTCAAGTACTTAGGACGACGCCTATCCAGAGCAACAGGAGATTTCAGAGCTGGCCAATATTTGACTTAGAGAATAGGCATCGCTGTTCAGCACGGAAACGCGGCATGCCTGTTGGAAGCTTCTCTACTTTATATTTTGTTGATTTATTTTTTATTCAAATTATTACATGTTAATTTGTTACAAGACGCTTTATAGTTTTTAGAGGTCATCTGGAGGAACTGCTAAGATTAACAAAAAATGCTAAGATTTTTGTTAAGTTTAAATTTCTAATTAATAAAGAAATTAAAACAGTATATAAAATATTTATTAATAACGTTATATCCGTTTTATTGTTAATCATTGATCTTTATTTTTCTGCATGAAAATGTTTCTTAAATTTTTCTTTCTACATGGAAAGTGTTTTACTTCTTTCAAAATATATTTCGTGATCACCATTTAAAGCATGTCAATAATCGCACCTGAATAAAGTCCTATATCATTGAATGCTTATATTGATAAATACGTTTTCTTAACCTTGATCCATTTGACTAATATATATTATTGCATTCATTGCAAGATATTTGATATACAATCTTTATCATATTCATGTTTTTCTTAAAAAATTGTTTAATTTCATAATTTTTTATAAACAATAATATTTTGTTTATTATTTTCGAACAGTTCGATGTTTTTATATTCTTCTGTTCATACGTTCATCTATATGTGGCAGTCCTGTCTATTTCTTCGCCAGTGGAGGTCCTACTAGCTTATATCTAACTTTCTGCTTTGAAATATGAGTGTTTGATAGCTCATATAGGATATCTACTACCTTGAAGACTTTTCACAGCATCATCTCTTCCATTTTTAAAAAGAATAGAATATACTCTAATTTAAAATATCAGATTAATGATTTATTTTTTTAACGTCAATTAGTAATGTATTTTTTGGAGACCTTATTAAATGTACATCAAGAAACAATAACTGACAATTTGTATCCTTGGACAAAGTCTATTGAATATCGTTATCAGCAGCAGTGAGTATATTGAAGATTATGACAAAATCAACTGATTTATCCAAATTAATAAATGCGTAATCAACATACATGCACCATGTATGAACCAAATCAATGTCTTTTAAGTGTGCTGACTCACGCATTTATAGAAACCAAACATTGATAATATAACAGTTCTTTCTGAAGACCTCTAATTTTTATTATAATACATAATATATTATTTATTTGTCGATTCATGAAATGTGATTGGTATTTTAATAAAAATCAATTTGTCGTGATAAAAATACTAATATTGAAGAAAACATTGATCTAAATATGTGCATTGAACTAATTTCCATTAAAGCTATGATCGACTTGTCGTAAATATGGCATTTAAATTTACAAGAAATACATTTTAACACGAGTATTTAGGCATATCACACAAACACGTCACTAATAGTTAATTACATATTCTATACAAAAAAGTTGTTTTCATATTTTGGCAAGTTCATAATGCCAAGATTTTTGAAGAAATCAAGATTCATAATGCCAAGATTTAGTAGAATAGCAAACAAATAGATATTAATGTAAATAAAGTTTATATTCAATAATTTGTAAATAAATTGTATTCCAGAAAACATAAAGTCGTTAGAAGTATCACATGGTAAAGACAATATAAGACAATCATTTGGAATTTTTTTTAATAAAAATTGATTGCGTTAAAAAAGAACAGAATTTACAGTAATTTTTATGATATATATATATTATTATGTAATGTTGTATTCCTCAATTGCTTTGTTCGTTTCAGTTGTATTTTCAGGAATGTTGTATTTATGTTGGCATAACTCTGGAATAGAATCTTTACGTGGTCGGCCTTTTGCCTTTGTTGGTGCAGTACTTACTCCATCTCCCATTACCTATAAGCAGAAAAGTAGTATTGCACCATTTTAAACGAAATTCATTAATTTTCAAAAAATGACATATAACATAATCGTCAAAAACATGAATGCAGATAGAGCGTTTAGTTTATAATCCAGCTAATTTCCACCCCAAACATTTCTAAAATAATACGCTAATGTAAGTAAACATATCCTTTCAAGTTATACGGTGTTTTTTTAAACAAGAAACATTGTAAACACACAAAACAGTAGTTTCTTTTCACAAAATCAAAATAAATAAATAAATAAATAAAGACTTTGTTAACTAACACAGAAAACATCAAAAAAAAATAAAAATTGTATAAGACACAATCTGAGTTTAGACAATATCTTCTTTGCATATTCTTCTTTGTCTTCCCTGCACTTACGGCCTCAAATCCAAGAGGATCTGAGCCCCCAGCCGATCCAACACGCCGACTTCCGACTAAACCACCCAGGGGCTTTCACCCCCACCCCCGAAGAATCCAGTCAGCACGGACTATGCTGGTTAAACGAGAGACGAGGAGCTTAAGAAACCTTAGCATTTGCTCTATGGGACGTCCTCTCGAAAAGAAGACTAATCCCGAAATAGCCCAGGTGCCCCAAAGGCGCACCTGAGTTTTTTCTTTCAATGACAGATGCTGGGCCCGTTTCAGAGCCCATCTGGCTTGTTTAGGATACGTTTAAGTATATCCAGTTCACCGACCAGTTCACCGTAACGGTAAACTCCAGGTATTTTACTCGACTGGTGAAGACAGGGAGTTGTTGATTAATCAAAATGGAATTGAGGGCAGAGAGTGCTAATCTCTTAAGCTTTTGCTTTGTTGCACGGGCGCCATGAAAGACAACCACCTGCGATTTGGCGGAGTTTAAAATAAGATTGGACTTGGGTAACTGGTCTTTTAATCTTAAAAAGAAACGGCTGATGCCCGAGACTATGTCTTTGCACTTTCGTCCAGAAAACAGGGCTGTGGTATCATCAGCATATACCACTAGACGTTGTTTGCGTTTAAATATTTTAAAGAGTTTATGGAGGCAGCAAGATATAAGATAGGATAAAGTGCGGAACCTTGAGGCACACCCGTAATAGGGTAGAACTGACGCGCATCAGGGTCGTCTTCATAGTAAAATCGCTTGGTGTACAGCAGAATCTCCACCCTGTTCACAATTCTCGCAGGCAACCCGAGGGACCTGAGAGAAGAGATCACAAAAGAAATGGAGATACTGTCAAATGCAGCAGAAAAGTCGAGGAAAACAGCCACAACTAAACGATAGCTATTCTCCCGACAAAACTGTTCCACTTCACCTACTGCTAAATGGACCGAGCGAACTTTAACGAACCCATAAAAACCAGAAGGGATCAAATTACGCCTAATCCGGTGATCGCTGTTTTTACGCGCAAGCGCTTTTTCGTAAATCGACACGAGGGCATTTTGAATCGAAATGGGTCGCAGATCTTTAGGGCATGAGCAGGATTTTTTCTTAGGAATAAAAACACGCTTACTAAAATTGATGCCTGCTACATCGGATGGGGATGCTAAAAGCATTGTGACGGTCACCTCTCTTCTCTGATCAGCTGTCAAAAGCTGACAGACCCGAGAATAAAGTGGAGCGACGGATTTGGAGGTGCCCGGGAGTGGACCCCATGAGTTAAGGATATCCGTAACAGATAGATCCCTACTCCTGAAGTTACACCAAGGCGGGATTGGTTGAGGTGATTGAGTGGCTCCATAGTTGTGTAGGGCTAGTGACTCCTCCAAAACTTTATCAAGGCCTACATTACCTATCCAACCCAATGCTCTATCCTTCCAGCAAACAAACTTCTCCTTGAAAATCTTCCAAAATGAAGATTGAGAAGGATTAAGACGAGCAATACTCGTCCTATCTCTACTCAGCTAGAACCTATATCTAGTGCTCCAGTATTCATTCGAGAGAGCCTGTCTGGCGAAAACAGCGAGATTAGGGAGGTTAAGCAGTTTCGCTAGGACCTTGAGTTTCGTCGGAGTGGGATTGTATATACGACCTTTATAGGTAGTCGATAGAATCGCGGTAGCTTGCGAAAAGAGGTTGGATTAAATTTGGTCGGACTCTCATTTCCTATTCGGGGAAAGAGTAGGAGATCCGCTTGAAAGAAGGCCACTCTGATGGGATCAAAGTGAAACCTCCTTTGAAGCAACATATCTTACTTAATTCTCCAACGAATTAGGTCATGAGAGGTGGGCAATTGCTGGCGCGACTGCTCCGTGCAGAGGGGTTTTAACAACCACCTCAAGTGAAGCAGTAAAATGTCGAGGATAGAATTTGTTGATGTGCAATGAAAGGTGGGGGCAGGTGGTTTGTGAATAAAGTAATCGTTCCTAGCTCTGCGAAGTGCTGCATTGAGCCAACGACTAGTTCTGTCGTTGAAGTCCCCCAGTATCATGTCATAACCGCTGTCAATAATACCATTCAGAAGGTTACGGTTCGTGTGAATCTCCCCTGGACGAATATAGACATTGGCTAGACTGAATCGTTTACCGTTCTTACTAAGTGAAACTACCAAGCAAGACAGGGCTGGACATGAGTAGTTTAGCAAGAGGGAGGACCTTTAGCAAGAGGCCCTCCTTTTGTTCGAGGTATTGAGTGAAGAAACAAGAAGTTCTGGATTCACGAATAGATTTGATATAGAGGCCGCTATCAACGCTTGGACCCCTCTTTGAAACAAAACCAAACGCTGATCCATAATCGACAACAGCTCGCTGTCGGACATCCTGGTTGCTGCCTGTGAAAAAGAATCAGGTGCCGGCTTAGACGGCTTGGAGGGTTTGATGAATAGTAAATGATATTTCTTGAAATAACGTAACATAAATAAACATAACGTAACAAAAATAAAAAATAAAATAATGATAAAAACTAAAAAGTTGAACTAAGTGAAATAACTATAATAAGATATACACTAGCGTATGTGATAATCTAATTTTCTAAATATTGAAACTACTTTCACATAAAATCAAATCTATTTGCAATAATATGGCTGATATAAGCAGTTGCTAACGAGCATTCGAAATTGTAATTTTAATAAATCATTGATTGCTTATCTTTTACGATAAAATTAAAAGAATTGATATTTGCAAAGGAACGCCTAGGTATTTGTGCGCCCTATTAGTAGGCACCATCTTAAATTCATGTGCATATGCTCCACAAATAAAGATTACACTGAACGTCCCCTTATATCCGACAATGTACATTCTCGTAGAGATATAGTCCCTTATAGCATTTTTGCACTGTCTTTGAAGTAAAAATATTAAAATAAAATACTGAATGCATAAAAATAAAACCTGCATCAATATCCCTCATTTTTGTATTGTACAGTATGTTCCTGTATTTTGTCGATTTGTTAAACTGATGTTCAAAGCGACACTGATTGGTTTAAAACTGAACTAATTTGATTATTGTAAAACTCAGTGTCTATCAATAAAGTTTAATAATTACACTTGAAAGCACCCAGTTTAATATTCTATGTTTTAAAATTATTAGGATTTATTCAACTATCAGAATTTAGAAAAGTGCAAAACTGTGTCATCGATTTCAATAAATAAAATTAAGATACAATAAAGTATTTCAAGTACAACAAACCTTTTCATTTAATTGTAATAAAAGGTTACTATTAGTATATTATAATTTCAGATTTAAAAATTTAAACCAAAACGTCACAATAAGCTAACTGCTTTAAAATATAGTGATTGTCACCTCTTTTTTCCATTTCATTCTTCTGTTTTGATACCAGGTTTTGACCTGCATCTGATTTAATCCTAATTCAGTGGCCAAATTATATCTATCACTTGAAGATAAATACTTTTGCAGCGTGAACCGTTCCTCCAGCATGTTCAATTGCCTATCTGTAAACATCAATTTTACGATTATTATTGTTAAAAGTTTTAAATAAAAAGAAGCAGATTTATTTTTACGTTGCAAATGCGTGCTAGCGCACGCTAACATGACCACAACAACAAAAAATCTAAATCATGTCGAGAAGGTGGGTACGGAGGCGGTATTTGAATGTAATAAAAGAGGAAGCGCGGCCGACTTCGAGCTGGAGCAGATTCCAGGCGAGCTAGGCGGTGACGAGGAAGAATCGAAGACCGTAGTTGTTAGAGTAATTGGGAACGTAGACTAAGAGTGAATGACAGGAACGCAGTGAGAGTGAGGTTGAGCGCATGTCGTCTAAGAGAGGGCGGTTAATGAACGATGCGGAGCCGACAGCGCTAAAACGGAAAGTTACGAGAAGAACGCGGAGTTGTATGCGGATGTGGATGGTGGGCCAGGAGAGTTGGGCAAGATATGTTGATGTGTGGTTAAAGCGACAGAGACGGTGGAGCACTTGAACGGCGGAGTTGATGAAGCGTTATATGGGTAAGATGATGGATTTTGGAGAATTCGCGAAAAGGCTGAGGCAGTAATCGATTTTAAGAAAAAGAAGCGATGAAAGGAGATACATGCAGGATCGAAAGTCGATAAGGGGGCGGATACGGCGGAAGTCGCTGAGAATAAAGTTGGACGAGCGGACCTTGTCACGTACGAATGGTTAAGGGAAAGGTAATCATCGAAATGGAATCCTAAGAAAGTGAGGTCGTAGACTATGGGGATGATTTATGAGGCAAAATATATAGGGTGAGAGGATATGTTAGGTTGAAGGGGAGGATCCACATTTTTTTAAATTTGTTTTGGTTTAGAACGAGACGAATATGGGAGAGACGTTTGTAGATAAAAGAAATACAGTTAAAGGCAAAAATTGCGATATCGTGTATGCGATGAGCTGGTGCATGAGCATATATGAGGATATCATCGGCGTATTGTATGACGTTAAATGAGTAAGCTTTGATGAACTGATAGAGATCGCCAAGTAAGATAGAAAAGCAGGGTATCTAGGACTGAACCTTGTGGGACCCCGCAAAAAATATGGATTGGAGAATAGGATGATGAATTTGAACAGACGCGTAAAGGGCGGTCGGATAGATATAAGGTAAGCCTTGTACGGAGGAGAAACAAAAGCTGTAATCATAACGAAGGCGATAAAGGATAATGGAGTGGTCGACGATGTCGAAGGCCAAGTAGAGATCGATGGAGATTAGAGCACTTTATAGAGCCTTGTCACAATAGATGAGTAGGTCGTGTTAAACATGCGATTTCTTCAGGCGATTTCTGTGGAGTGATTAGAGCGGACAGCGGCTTTAAAAGGAGTGTACAGTTCGGATGAAGATAGATAAATGTTGATCTGTGTTAAGATAAGGCATTCTCTGAGTTTAGAAACAGTAGGGAGGAATTAAATTGGGCAATAGGTAGAAGGAAGGGTGGAGTTGAGCTATTTTTTTAAAGCGGACGAACGATGGCGTATTTCCAGTGTGAAGGAAATATGCGCCTCAGATGTACGAGTTAAACAAGGTTGTGAGGAAAGTGGTTGGGGCAGGCAGTAGATGGACAGGTGAGGTTTTATTGGCAAGGACATGAGGACAGAGGATACTTCAGCAGGCTCGACAGAGAGAAGATGCAAGAGTTCCGAGTGAGGATGAAAGAGTTCCTTGTTAAAATATAAACATTTTTACATTAAAAAACACTACAAAGATGTTCCAATATATTTTGTAAAACGATCAGTTCGACCTGATGCATATATAACGACGGCAAATCAAACGCTAGAAAAAGTACATCAGCACAGTATGTTAATAACTATATAAACAGGTGATTGGCATTGTTAGTTTGTTTCGTTATTGTGATAAAAATTGTTAAGTTAAAACATATCGTTTCGCGACGAGAGTGATTCAATTCACCAATGGATGGTACAACAAACAAAAGTGATAGGATATACTGGTACAAAAGCAGAAGTATCAAGACTCTAGAAACACCTAGTCGAAATTATGCACGACTACAATTCTACACAGTCAAGGGGATCAATAGAACCTACAAACTTAAGTAGACAAACAAATATGCTTAGAAGATTCGATCGTAATGCCTTAGATACGGCAGCAAGAAACAAGTTTAACGAATTTGAAATTAATTAGAATCTCCCATATTCCACGTAGGTTGTTCGTCTACATAAAATGCAAGACATTGCAAATTCATCGAGTTCGAAATTGTAAATGAAAAACACTAAGTGGATACCCGTAAACTGGATCATATTATAATAACGACTATCCATAATTATGCCCGGAATGCATTGCTGCTGTTGGATAATCCATCATTAGATGCAGTCAGTAAGAATTGAGCAATATAAGTTGTGCTTTTAGGTGCCGGAATTGAATGCCGTTGATAACAGAATAAGGCCATTTCGTAATCAATGTGATGTCGCAGTAGACATGTTAACGATATTTCAATGATAGATGTTACTGAATGCTCAGATTACTTAAATACTGTGAACGTGGTTGGAATATGCAATACGGTACCGACAAATCTGGTCACGCTAAAACGGAATTCATTGTAACATGGAGTTTGACACAGGAGCCGGCTCAACGGTGTTCACAAAATAAACGTGGTGTCAAATCGTAATACTACCGGTTCGATCTGTTGTCACTGTGAAAACGTATGTAGATCATGTCTTGACTACGCTGGGAATGTTTCAGGTGGAAGTATAATTAAATTAAAAGACTAATATTAAATGCTATATTGCAGGAAACGCAGAACGATGTTTCTTTGGTAGACATACTATCAAGGAATTTGGTTCACTTTGCTAGGAAATTAGCTGGAGACTATTAAGCAAGAAGAATCAGCGTGCGAAAAAGACGTCTTCCTGTTAGATAGATAGATTTTTTGAGGAAAGAAGAGATGCCACGATCGTAAACCAGCGCTCGCTGACCAAATGAGTTAGCTCATTATGCGTAACATTTTATAAAAAGCATATGAACTGTTTAATATTTTGATTTTGTGAATGTTGTTTCCGTTTTACAAAAGTAGCTAACCATCCTTTGTTTAGACATTACACACAAGAAACTAAATTGGAATATATTGAGATGCCTATCACACAATGCGATACTTACAATATGTGTGGCCGCATGACATTGATAAACATTACAACCATTTGGGTTCCGTAGAAATAAGCTGTCATGCGAATATGGTTTCTTAATGTTACAACAACGTCTCGAAACTCCATCATCGCTAAAAAATTGCGTGCTGGGATCCTTCATAAGGTCATCTACTATATAAGCATTTATGAAAACAAATTTGCGTTATTACGTATAATGGGGTCATGTAGAGAATATCAAATCATCCGAACCTAGAACCATCGAGATTTTCCTTTATAACTGATCTGTGTAATGTGAACAGTGGTAATGTCTGTATTTGTATTTCTCAGGAAATACGTTGGGTTTATGGTGTTAGTAGACACCCGTGCAAAGTGACCAGAAATATGAAATACAAAAACATAAACAACCACCGTTTAAAATGTATGAAAAGAGCTTTTTTCAAGTGTTGTGTCCCTGCAGAAATTGTAATGGATAATGGGCTTCCATTTACAAGCGACCAATATAAGAACTTCTGCCTGTCGCATGCTTTTATACACATCAGAAACAGTTCGTACAACCAGCAGACGATGGATTAGCACAGCGTTTTTTTTCAAAACACTCGAACGCCGAGTGCTCAAATGAAAACTATCGCAGTCCCGCGATAAACTGTCAAATTTCGTAAGTAGTTACAGAAACACAACACATTCAAATATGGGCAGGATACCCTCTAAGTTAATGATAAAAAGACGAATACAAACAGTTTTTGAAAATGTTTCAAACACAGTGGAGAAGAGAGTTCGAACATGATCAATGGAAGATGGCATGAAAAACGGTCAAGTTACAGAGTTTTTGGTCTGGCGATTATGTTTAGTTCTGAAAAAGAAGAACCAATCTAGGAAAAAGAGCAATAATCTTTCAACAAACGAAAATAAAATATATGATAATCTGCAATGATGAGTAAGTAAAAGCTCACGGAAACGAGCTTAGAGAGATGAGACTGAGAGGAAGTCGATAGCGATATGGATTTCACTCAGAGCGAAATCCATATTGATATCCAGTAAGTAAAGCTCACGGAAAAGAGCATAGAGAGATGAGACTGAGAAGAGGTAGGTAGTGACATGGATTTCACCCAGAGCGAAATCAACATTGCTATCCGGTAAGTAAAAACTCACGGAAAAGAGCATAGAGAGATGAGACTGTGAGAAACTGGATATCGATATGGATTTCACTCAGAGCGAAATCCATATTGCTATCAAGTAAGTGAAAACTCACGAAAATGAGCATAGAGAGATGAGACTGTGAGGAAGTGGATAGCGATATGGATTTCACTCAGAGCGAAATCCATATTGCTATCCAGTAAGTAAAAACTCACGGAAACGAGCATAGAGAGATAAGACTGTGAGGAAGTGGATAGCGATATGGATTTCACTCAGAGCGAAATCCATATTTCTATCCAGTAAGTAAAAACTCACGGAAACGAGCTTAGAGAGATGAGACTGAGAGGAGGTGGGTAGCAATATGGATTTCACTTAGAGCGAAATCCATATTGTTATCCAGCATTTAAAAACTCACGGAAACGAGCATAGAGAGATGATACTGTGAGAAAGTGGATAGCGATATGGATTTCACTCAGAGCGAAATCCATATTTCTATCCAGTAAGTAAAAACTCACGGAAACGGGCTTAGAGAGATGAAACTGAGAGGAGGTGTGTAGCAATATGGATTTCGCTCTGAGTAAACAAACACGGTTCAGTTTACTGAAAGTGAGGATATCAAATACTCTACATGGTTGGAAGTTGCTTAGACATCTACGCCATTGACAAAATTATTAAAGATGAAACACACATTGAAAATGATGCGAAATAAAAAAAAACAATAATTTTTAAAAGACTTGATAATAATTACGTCTAAGGATTGAACAATAGAAGTTGTGTTTTAAGTAAACACATAAGATACAACTCAGTTGAACACAATAATGAGATGGAGTATTTTCCAATAACAAAGGATATTTCTATTTGTTGGACACATCTCTTAATTTAGCTCTTTTATATAGTACTAAATAAGATCTCTTGGCATTCATGCTTTTGAAAAATGTTAGTAATGTGCATATTATTTCAGGACGAAAAACTTTCAGGGATCTAGTTGATTTTAAATAACCAATTATAAGATGATTTTACTTTTCTACAGCTATACTAAAGATCAACATAATTGTTATACGCGTCTCATTTCTTTTCATGATCTTACATCGATAGTTTTTTTTGAACTTTTTCGTAATAAGTTTTTATAACACAGGGCGGTCTGTTATTCGCGCATTTTGATTACTTCAAGATATTTTAAAGCATAAGTTATGTTTATAGCATAAGTTATAATTTTTTATTTCCAACAATTAGATGTTTTAAAATTACTTCACTCTAATTAAGTAGAAAGTTTTAGGACTATGGAATTGCTAACTATTCTATTAAATTAAATACCGATTTCTTTGTGCCTTAAAAAAACTCTCCAAAGCATTGGCTATTTAGTGTAGAAATTACGTAGTCTCTTCAATGTTTTGGCTAAATTTCTGGAACGTATAAATTAATTTTATTCTATAAATTACAATATTTTTATGGATTTCTATAATATCTTCGTGAAAATTACAAATAGTTTATTCAATATAAATAATATATTTTTTATTAATAATAAGCTATATTTAAATAAAATTATAAACATTTTATCCTATATTATAACTAACTATCGAAAGAATTCTTTACATTCAAAACACAAAATAGAATAACTTAAATTTTGATTGAATCGCAAATACTATGAAATTGCTAAAAAAAATTAAAAATACGAAATGTGTTAAGGTTCACATAATTTCACCAACTTCTAAATTCACAATCAAAATTAAATGTTTACATTAAAAACTTGATTATTTACAATAAAAACTTTAAACAAGTGTACCAGTAAAAACAGTCCTCATTCGTCGTCGTTTGCTTGAACATTTTTGCACTGCACCAAAACTACGCTCGTAATAAGCATTATTTCGTTGAATTAAAATGTTTTCATTACATCGATACTTTTCCAAAAGTAGTGAGGCTAATCGGTAAAGTTTATGATTTTATAAATTTGACAAAATTGATATACCCTCAAAAATAAAATATTCATCAAAAATTCCAGCTTTATTACCCATCATCAAGCATTTCTCATCCTTTAGAATATCATCAATTTTAAACGATTTTCTTTTAAGCATGAACTTCGAGCAATTACAACTTGTACACATTAGATCTGCTGTATAACTCTGTAAAATTGCTCGCTAAATAATCGGTTATTTTGTCAGGCAATTGATGCCATAGCATTTAGCAGAAAACAATTCAATGTCATTTGATAAGTTTAAAGCTCCAAAAATACAATCTGATGTACTGGATTCTCATTTTAATTATATTATGTTTACAAAGATTACTGATTTATTGTGTTATTTGATCCAAAAAACCAATTCGTTGCTTGTTCTCAACTTATAATTTGGAGTAAATTGATTGGTTAAAATTATAGACACAAAGATAGAAAATTTTCGTTTGATTGATCGTTAATTTGTGCATTGCAATCAACATGTTATTATTACAAGCTAGAAAATAGATAGTTGAAGTTATTAGTTCTGTCAAAGTTGATGTTCTATTTACGTCTAATACAAATAAAACTCTGTATTCTAATCTAAAAAACTTGATTGATCAAAGAAAAATATAACGTAAACTTCAAGCATCTCAAGTTTACAAAATGTTTAAATTTCAAGGCTAATAATGATGAGTTTGATTGAAAACTAACGTTTACTCGCTTTAATGTTAATACTTAAAACAACAACATTACTTTAGTAAAGAGAGAAATTTGGTAATCAAACAATTACTGTTGTACTAAACATAGCCCGTATTGCATAAATATAGAAAATACAATAAAACCGCAAAGCTCATTTCATTACGAAATAAACTTTGAGCAGCTATTTAATGCAAAGCAACAGAGTAATAATGCCAGAAAAATAATACGTAATAGATAAAGTTAGTTAATCGTCTCGATAAAAACATAAACAAATATGTTTTGAATATTGAGTTTAAAAATTGTATTATCTCAGGTAAAAAATTGAAATAAGAAAATAAAAACAAATCTTTAATAAAATAACTAGATAACATTGTGTTGCGAATTCGTAATGTGATTATATCACTTTGCGAAGTCACGGGGGATCATATCATTCCAGCTTACACAAGTGCGCCGCCTTTGGTCTGAACAATTAATTGTTTCTCACACCACTGAGAGTCCAGACGAGGCCTACTATGTCGGTAATTTCTAGACGAGGAGCTTAAGAAACATTAGTATTTGCTCAAGTGGACATCCTCTTGAAAAGAAGATATATCACTAAAAACATATAACCTCTTCGGAAACCTCAAAGGTTCGATTTTAAAAAAATAACAATTACAATGTCTTCATCACGTTACTCTTCATCATCAACAGCATCCTGGTTCCTTTTCAAGCTTTATATATTTTATTCGTATAATAAATTGGGATTGGAAACTAGTCATTTTCAATCATAATTTGATCTGCACCAACCGTGTCTATTTCTTAATTTTGTTCTAAATTGTATGCATGTTTGTCACTATTGACAGACATGCACAGACGTTCAGTTTCCCACAATCTATGTCGCTACATTTTCTTTTAAATCATCATCGTTCTGTCGTCGTATCATACCATCTAGATGTGCTTTTACTTCTTTTGATCTGACGTTTACTATATAATATGTTTCGGATCTTTGTTGTGTAAAACCCCTTTTTTCAAGCTAAGAACGGTTGTAGCCTTAACCAAACTTTGTCTTCGATTTCTCAGATTTGACGTAGTTTTTATCAAAATAGTGATTTTGTCGTACTTGTGCTCTATATGTTGCTGACCGGGTGTTTGGTTTTAATCTGTACAAAAGTGTTACTAAAGCTTCTCCCTTCATAATAATGACTTGTGGTTTAAAAATGCTTTTTCTGTATGAAAAACTTGTAGTCTTAACGGACGAACGGATATTTTATATGGAAGCAATTATCGGTTTTGTAAAACTTGTACAAATCGCTTATCCAGACCATTGAATCACGCATGATAAAGCATAACACTTATATGATTATTGACTGAAATAGTGGCCCGCTGTATGTCACAAATTCCTGTCATACACAATTGATGGCAATCATTTATTGTATAATAATATTAACGATAAATAGGAACGTCAAAACTTACATGTACTCTTGACCAGAATCACTCGGAATAGGCCAATTGTGCAATGTGTGTGGTGCTTTGTTCTTGCTATTACGTTGGCACATTTTACAATGTAAAATATAGTTTTCAACGTCCATATCAATTCAAGGCCACAATCAATAGAAATTTTGAATGATTTCACACCCTCTATTCTTGGAAGATCAATTTGTAAATAGTTTAAAACATACTTTCTTTAAGAGCGTAGAATAAATGCACACGATCCCATCACCACTATTCCATCTCTACAGAAAGTTCTTGGCTACACATGAAACATCCCGTAAGTTCAGGTGAAAATCTGTACAGACAATTAGTTTGTACCCATACTCTAACATTGTTTAATATTTCGTCGTGACCTGTACTTTTATTAAGTTGTTCAAATGCTAACTACATGTACGCTATACCTTTAGGCTGTAATAAATTAATGGCATTCTTATATTCGTCATGATTCCAAATTGATTCGTCCTGAACAGAAAATCGTGCTAAAACATCAGTCATTAGGCGATATCCTCAAATTCATAGTCGTATTGAGTCATTAACTATGCCTACCTCACAAAACGATTATTCATAATCATTGGTAGATTACGATTCTATCCAAATGTATGCTTTAGAGGCTTGTGATCACCACTTTTTGTCGTCGTATCATACCATCTAGATGTGCCTTTACTTCTTTTGGTCTGACGTTTACTGTATAATATGTTTCAGATCTTTGTTGTGTAAAACCCTTTAGCCGCACCTTATACGCAGTTAAATTCTTTTTACAATGCTTTATCTCAATTTGATAATAATAGATTACGATTCTATCCAATATTTAGAGGCGCTTCTCTGCCGATTTCAGAATATCGATGTTCCGCCTATTTAAGTGCGCCAGAATGATATGCGACCTGTGAAAATTGTCCATTTTCAGATTCCAGTGCAAAATGCCTCTCAGCAATCTTCACATGCTTCAATGTATAACTTTATTTTCTTACATCCGTTATAAAGAACCTGAATTTTAGGATCAATAAATGCAGCAATTCTGATCAATTCTTATTTGGTTTCATCTAATCTGTTAATCTCTAGTCATTTTTACTTGTTAGCTTATATAACTCACTGTATCGAAATCTTTAACGACTAATAAACAATTCAAGATTAACCATTCATGCCCGAAAACGATCTCAATTCTTTCTGATTCTAAAGTTTCTGAATTTGTTGAATTGCAACTACTCTCTACGAAACAAATTCAAAAGTGTGTCTTAAAAGTCTACTTTTCTTTGATTTCAAACCTGCCATTACGAGAGTATTCAACACGTTTTGTAAATATAACTTGGAAGTTAAGACATGCACTTCTGAAATAATAATGAAGTTGCGGATTACCCAAATGATAATGTTAGTATCGATAATAGTTTAACGAAGTAGATATTGTCAAACATTTTCCATATATAGAAATAATATAGAAAATATAAATTTTTATATACAGAAAAGTATATTTTTTATATACATTTTTATATATGTTTTATGACATACTCGTTTGGCAAAAAAAGGATTTATTTTAACGTGGCAAATGCGTGCCAGCGCACGCTTACATGACCACAACAAATCAAGACTGTGAATCAGGTGTCGAGAAGGTGTGAACGGAGGAGATGTTTAAATTTGATAAAGGAGGGGGCGCGGCGGACGTCGAGAGGGAGTGGATTCCAGGCGAGTGAGGCGGCGACGAGGAAGGATTGGAGACCGTAGTTAACGAAGTAGATATTGTCAAACATTTTCCATATATAGAAAATATAAATTTTTATATACAAAAAAGTATATTTTTTATATACATTTTTATATGTTTTATGACATACTCGTTTGACAAGTCAACTAGTTTCAAAATACATTTATTTACGATTGGCAAAATTCATTTTTTACTTTATTTTTTCAAAAATAACAGATTTCGTCTGATTGATATAACGCGAGGAACTGCGTTACATTTGAATTCAAAACTACCATTCCAATTTATGATAATCCCGGTTTCGGTATAAATATTTATTTCCATTATTGAATTAACGACTATAATCTTTGTTGCGTTGATGTTGTTTCGATTTTCGTTTGTTTATTCACCATTACTTGTACATTCCATAACATATCGAATGCTTTTATCCAAGGCTGATCAAAAAAGTCTTGTCAGACAATATCAGCAACATTTGCTTCTAATACCTCGACTATATAATTCAATATTTACCGTAAATTTACTAAAACATTTTAACCTTTTCCTCCATAACTTCTTAACCATCTATTATTTGATATTAGAGGTTATCTGATGAGTTTCCACACATCTACCGATAAGCAGATAGCACAGCTTCGGTGTCATCTTCTATATCTGCTGAGTATCCATTGATCTTTACTGAGATATTCTGGCCAGATTTGCTGCTATTGCCAACCTAACAGATTCTGCTTATACCCAGTTGTGCAATAATACCGTCCTCATATTTCTCTTGATTTTTTACAATTGATGAATGTCTATTTTCCTCCGTTTCAGAATCACTACAGATGATCAATTTGTCAGCAATTAAAATGTTAGGGGACTGCGTCTCGTCCGCTTTTTTAAAAACATTTGTATTTATTGTATTATTATAATTAATATATTTTTATTGTTCAAATTGATCAGTAAATTGCTTCTGAGTTTTGGTACTAATGAAATCAGTTATAAAGATATTAGATGTTGACACCCATTTTAAAAAGCCAGTATATATTGTTGATGCTATATATGTATTTGCACAATGTAGGACGAATAAGAGTAAGAGTGACAAGGAAATGATCGGACAGATGAGGATCAGTAATTGACAATAGGAACAGCAATGATGTCGAGAGCACCGCCGAGAATATGAGTTGGGCTTGTTGAAAGTAATTTATAATTAAAATGTGAAAAAAGATTAGTTAAAGTGATGGAGTCAGAGTCAGCCGATCGATCAAGACGATTGTAAAAGTCACCGAGAACAAAAGAAAGAGTATAAGACAATGATCAGTGAGACATAAGATCTACAAGGTCGTTGAAGAGTATACATGAGTTTAAAAAAGAAAACATATTCATAAATTGAATTCTTCGATCTTCCGCGTTTGTGTACAGATGAAATACTGGGAATACCCTTCTTGAGACTGCAGAAGACGTTCGCGATCGAATTCAGTGGTCCTCTAGCAGACTTGGAAATCGTCTCTTCAGCTGCTTTTACAGTTGACGCACCGCGATTGTTCAAAAACTTGCCGAAATAGACTTTTCCTATCGCGACAAAGAGCCACAGATTTAGTAAAGTCGATGATTCATTCAGAACGAAATCCAACACATGATCAAAAATAACATCATAGAACCAATCCAGTCACCATGGAGAGCACAGATCGTCGTCTCCAGAGCCACAGGAAGAAAACGTCGTGTTATGAACTTCTTTCAAACTATAAATCGATTTACGTACCTTGATGCCTACCCGATACCAAAAATCGCAGAATAAGCTAATGAAATACAAAAACATTGATATTATTCCCTCAACGACCTGCAGGAAGCTTATTATCAAATTGACATAAACATTGTAAAAAGCATTTAACTGCATATAAGGTGCAGTTAAAGGGTTTTACACAACAAAGATCCGAAACATATTATATAGTAAACGTCAGATCAAAAGAAGTAAAAGCACATCTAGATGGTATGATACGACGACAGAACGATGATGATTTAAAAGAAAATGTAGCGACATAGATTGTGGGAAACTGAACGTCTGTGCATGTCTGTCAATAGTGACAAACATGCATACAATTTAGAACAAAATTAAGAAATAGACACGGTTGGTGCAGATCAAATTATGATTGAAAATGACTAGTTTCCAATCCCAATTTATTATACGAATAAAATATATAAAGCTTGAAAAGGAACCAGGATGCTGTTGATGATGAAGAGTAACGTGATGAAGACATTGTAATTGTTATTTTTTTAAAATCGAACCTTTGAGGTTTCCGAAGAGGTTATATGTTTTTAGTGATATATCTTCTTTTCAAGAGGATGTCCACTTGAGCAAATACTAATGTTTCTTAAGCTCCTCGTCTAGAAATTACCGACATAGTAGGCCTCGTCTGGACTCTCAGTGGTGTGAGAAACAATTAATTGTTCAGACCAAAGGCGGCGCACTTGTGTAAGCTGGAATGATATGATCCCCCGTGACTTCGCAAAGTGATATAATCACATTACGAATTCGCAACACAATGTTATCTAGTTATTTTATTAAAGATTTGTTTTTATTTTCTTATTTCAATTTTTTACCTGAGATAATACAATTTTTAAACTCAATATTCAAAACATATTTGTTTATGTTTTTATCGAGACGATTAACTAACTTTATCTATTACGTATTATTTTTCTGGCATTATTACTCTGTTGCTTTGCATTAAATAGCTGCTCAAAGTTTATTTCGTAATGAAATGAGCTTTGCGGTTTTATTGTATTTTCTATATTTATGCAATACGGGCTATGTTTAGTACAACAGTAATTGTTTGATTACCAAATTTCTCTCTTTACTAAAGTAATGTTGTTGTTTTAAGTATTAACATTAAAGCGAGTAAACGTTAGTTTTCAATCAAACTCATCATTATTAGCCTTGAAATTTAAACATTTTGTAAACTTGAGATGCTTGAAGTTTACGTTATATTTTTCTTTGATCAATCAAGTTTTTTAGATTAGAATACAGAGTTTTATTTGTATTAGACGTAAATAGAACATCAACTTTGACAGAACTAATAACTTCAACTATCTATTTTCTAGCTTGTAATAATAACATGTTGATTGCAATGCACAAATTAACGATCAATCAAACGAAAATTTTCTATCTTGGTGTCTATTATTTAAACCAATCAATTTACTCCAAATTTTAAGTTGAGAACAAGCAACGAATTGTTTTTTTGGATCAAATAACACAATAAATCAGTAATCTTTGTAAACATAATATAATTAAAATGAGAATCCAGTACATCACATTGTATTTTTGGAGCTATAAACTTATCAAATGACATTGAATTGTTTTCTGCTAAATGCTATGGCATCAATTGCCTGACAAAATAGCAGATTATTTAGCGAGCAATTTTGCAGAGTTATACAGCAGATCTAATGTGTACAAGTTGTAATTGCTCGAAGATCATGCTTAAAAGAAAATCGTTTAAAATTGATGATATTCTAAAGGATGAGAAATGCTTGATGATGGGTAATAAAGCTGGAATTTTTGATGAATATTTTATTTTTAAGGGTATATCAATTTTGTCAAATTTATAAAATCATAAACTTTACCGATTAGCCTCACTACTTTTGGAAAAGTATCGATGTAATGAAAACATTTTAATTCAACGAAATAATGCTTATTACGAGCGTAGTTTTGGTGCAGTGCAAAGGTGTTCAAGCAAACGAACGACGAATGAGGACTGTTTTTACTGGTACACTTGTTTAAAGTTTTTATTGTAAATAATCAAGTTTTTAATGTAAACATTTAATTTTGATTGTGAATTTAGAAGTTGGTGAAATTATGTGAACCTTAACACATTTCGTATTTTTAATTTTTTTTAGCAATTTCATAGTATTTGCGATTCAATCAAAATTTAAGTTATTCTATTTTGTGTTTTGAATGTAAAGAATTCTTTCGATAGTTAGTTATAATATAGGATAAAATGTTTATAATTTTATTTAAATATAGCTTATTATTAATAAAAAATATATTATTTATATTGAATAAACTATTTGTAATTTTCACGAAGATATTATAGAAATCCATAAAAATATTGTAATTTATAGAATAAAATTAATTTATACGTTCCAGAAATTTAGCCAAAACATTGAAGAGACTACGTAATTTCTACACTAAATAGCCAATGCTTTGGAGAGTTTTTTTAAGGCACAAAGAAATCGGTATTTAATTTAATAGAATAGTTAGCAATTCCATAGTCCTAAAACTTTCTACTTAATTAGAGTGAAGTAATTTTAAAACATCTAATTGTTGGAAATAAAAAATTATAACTTATGCTATAAACATAACTTATGCTTTAAAATATCTTGAAGTAATCAAAATGCGCGAATAACAGACCGCCCTGTGTTATAAAAACTTATTACGAAAAAGTTCAAAAAAAACTATCGATGTAAGATCATGAAAAGAAATGAGACGCGTATAACAATTATGTTGATCTTTAGTATAGCTGTAGAAAAGTAAAATCATCTTATAATTGGTTATTTAAAATCAACTAGATCCCTGAAAGTTTTTCGTCCTGAAATAATATGCACATTACTAACATTTTTCAAAAGCATGAATGCCAAGAGATCTTATTTAGTACTATATAAAAGAGCTAAATCAAGAGATGTGTCCAACAAATAGAAATATCCTTTGTTATTGGAAAATACTCCATCTCATTATTGTGTTCAACTGAGTTGTATCTTATGTGTTTACTTAAAACACAACTTCTATTGTTCAATCCTTAGACGTAATTATTATCAAGTCTTTTAAAAATTATTGTGTTTTTTTTATTTCGCATCATTTTCAATGTGTGTTTCATCTTTAATAATTTTGTCAATGGCGTAGATGTCTAAGCAACTTCCAACCATGTAGAGTATTTGATATCCTCACTTTCAGTAAACTGAACCGTGTTTGTTTACTCAGAGCGAAATCCATATTGCTACACACCTCCTCTCAGTTTCATCTCTCTAAGCTCGTTTCCGTGAGTTTTTACTTACTGGATAGAAATATGGATTTCGCTCTGAGTGAAATCCATATCGCTATCCACTTTCTCACAGTATCATCTCTCTATGCTCGTTTCCGTGAGTTTTTAAATGCTGGATAACAATATGGATTTCGCTCTATGTGAAATCCATATTGCTACCCACCTCCTCTCAGTCTCATCTCTCTAAGCTCGTTTCCGTGAGTTTTTACTTACTGGATATCAATATGGATTTCGCTCTGAGTGAAATCCATATCGCTATCGACTTCCTCTCAGTCTCATCTCTCTAAGCTCGTTTCCGTGAGCTTTTACTTACTCATCATTGCAGATTATCATATATTTTATTTTCGTTTGTTGAAAGATTATTGCTCTTTTTCCTAGATTGGTTCTTCTTTTTCAGAACTAAACATAATCGCCAGACCAAAAACTCTGTAACTTGACCGTTTTTCATGCCATCTTCCATTGATCATGTTCGAACTCTCTTCTCCACTGTGTTTGAAACATTTTCAAAAACTGTTTGTATTCGTCTTTTTATCATTAACTTAGAGGGTATCCTGCCCATATTTGAATGTGTTGTGTTTCTGTAACTACTTACGAAATTTGACAGTTTATCGCGGGACTGCGATAGTTTTCATTTGAGCACTCGGCGTTCGAGTGTTTTGAAAAAAAACGCTGTGCTAATCCATCGTCTGCTGGTTGTACGAACTGTTTCTGATGTGTATAAAAGCATGCGACAGGCAGAAGTTCTTATATTGGTCGCTTGTAAATGGAAGCCCATTATCCATTACAATTTCTGCAGGGACACAACACTTGAAAAAAGCTCTTTTCATACATTTTAAACGGTGGTTGTTTATGTTTTTGTATTTCATATTTCTGGTCACTTTGCACGGGTGTCTACTAACACCATAAACCCAACGTATTTCCTGAGAAATACAAATACAGACATTACCACTGTTCACATTACACAGATCAGTTATAAAGGAAAATCTCGATGGTTCTAGGTTCGGATGATTTGATATTCTCTACATGACCCCATTATACGTAATAACGCAAATTTGTTTTCATAAATGCTTATATAGTAGATGACCTTATGAAGGATCCCAGCACGCAATTTTTTAGCGATGATGGAGTTTCGAGACGTTGTTGTAACATTAAGAAACCATATTCGCATGACAGCTTATTTCTACGGAACCCAAATGGTTGTAATGTTTATCAATGTCATGCGGCCACACATATTGTAAGTATCGCATTGTGTGATAGGCATCTCAATATATTCCAATTTAGTTTCTTGTGTGTAATGTCTAAACAAAGGATGGTTAGCTACTTTTGTAAAACGGAAACAACATTCACAAAATCAAAATATTAAACAGTTCATATGCTTTTTATAAAATGTTACGCATAATGAGCTAACTCATTTGGTCAGCGAGCGCTGGTTTACGATCGTGGCATCTCTTCTTTCCTCAAAAAATCTATCTATCTAACAGGAAGACGTCTTTTTCGCACGCTGATTCTTCTTGCTTAATAGTCTCCAGCTAATTTCCTAGCAAAGTGAACCAAATTCCTTGATAGTATGTCTACCAAAGAAACATCGTTCTGCGTTTCCTGCAATATAGCATTTAATATTAGTCTTTTAATTTAATTATACTTCCACCTGAAACATTCCCAGCGTAGTCAAGACATGATCTACATACGTTTTCACAGTGACAACAGATCGAACCGGTAGTATTACGATTTGACACCACGTTTATTTTGTGAACACCGTTGAGCCGGCTCCTGTGTCAAACTCCATGTTACAATGAATTCCGTTTTAGCGTGACCAGATTTGTCGGTACCGTATTGCATATTCCAACCACGTTCACAGTATTTAAGTAATCTGAGCATTCAGTAACATCTATCATTGAAATATCGTTAACATGTCTACTGCGACATCACATTGATTACGAAATGGCCTTATTCTGTTATCAACGGCATTCAATTCCGGCACCTAAAAGCACAACTTATATTGCTCAATTCTTACTGACTGCATCTAATGATGGATTATCCAACAGCAGCAATGCATTCCGGGCATAATTATGGATAGTCGTTATTATAATATGATCCAGTTTACGGGTATCCACTTAGTGTTTTTCATTTACAATTTCGAACTCGATGAATTTGCAATGTCTTGCATTTTATGTAGACGAACAACCTACGTGGAATATGGGAGATTCTAATTAATTTCAAATTCGTTAAACTTGTTTCTTGCTGCCGTATCTAAGGCATTACGATCGAATCTTCTAAGCATATTTGTTTGTCTACTTAAGTTTGTAGGTTCTATTGATCCCCTTGACTGTGTAGAATTGTAGTCGTGCATAATTTCGACTAGGTGTTTCTAGAGTCTTGATACTTCTGCTTTTGTACCAGTATATCCTATCACTTTTGTTTGTTGTACCATCCATTGGTGAATTGAATCACTCTCGTCGCGAAACGATATGTTTTAACTTAACAATTTTTATCACAATAACGAAACAAACTAACAATGCCAATCACCTGTTTATATAGTTATTAACATACTGTGCTGATGTACTTTTTCTAGCGTTTGATTTGCCGTCGTTATATATGCATCAGGTCGAACTGATCGTTTTACAAAATATATTGGAACATCTTTGTAGTGTTTTTTAATGTAAAAATGTTTATATTTTAACAAGGAACTCTTTCATCCTCACTCGGAACTCTTGCATCTTCTCTCTGTCGAGCCTGCTGAAGTATCCTCTGTCCTCATGTCCTTGCCAATAAAACCTCACCTGTCCATCTACTGCCTGCCCCAACCACTTTCCTCACAACCTTGTTTAACTCGTACATCTGAGGCGCATATTTCCTTCACACTGGAAATACGCCATCGTTCGTCCGCTTTAAAAAAATAGCTCAACTCCACCCTTCCTTCTACCTATTGCCCAATTTAATTCCTCCCTACTGTTTCTAAACTCAGAGAATGCCTTATCTTAACACAGATCAACATTTATCTATCTTCATCCGAACTGTACACTCCTTTTAAAGCCGCTGTCCGCTCTAATCACTCCACAGAAATCGCCTGAAGAAATCGCATGTTTAACACGACCTACTCATCTATTGTGACAAGGCTCTATAAAGTGCTCTAATCTCCATCGATCTCTACTTGGCCTTCGACATCGTCGACCACTCCATTATCCTTTATCGCCTTCGTTATGATTACAGCTTTTGTTTCTCCTCCGTACAAGGCTTACCTTATATCTATCCGACCGCCCTTTACGCGTCTGTTCAAATTCATCATCCTATTCTCCAATCCATATTTTTTGCGGGGTCCCACAAGGTTCAGTCCTAGATACCCTGCTTTTCTATCTTACTTGGCGATCTCTATCAGTTCATCAAAGCTTACTCATTTAACGTCATACAATACGCCGATGATATCCTCATATATGCTCATGCACCAGCTCATCGCATACACGATATCGCAATTTTTGCCTTTAACTGTATTTCTTTTATCTACAAACGTCTCTCCCATATTCGTCTCGTTCTAAACCAAAACAAATTTAAAAAAATGTGGATCCTCCCCTTCAACCTAACATATCCTCTCACCCTATATATTTTGCCTCATAAATCATCCCCATAGTCTACGACCTCACTTTCTTAGGATTCCATTTCGATGATTACCTTTCCCTTAACCATTCGTACGTGACAAGGTCCGCTCGTCCAACTTTATTCTCAGCGACTTCCGCCGTATCCGCCCCCTTATCGACTTTCGATCCTGCATGTATCTCCTTTCATCGCTTCTTTTTCTTAAAATCGATTACTGCCTCAGCCTTTTCGCGAATTCTCCAAAATCCATCATCTTACCCATATAACGCTTCATCAACTCCGCCGTTCAAGTGCTCCACCGTCTCTGTCGCTTTAACCACACATCAACATATCTTGCCCAACTCTCCTGGCCCACCATCCACATCCGCATACAACTCCGCGTTCTTCTCGTAACTTTCCGTTTTAGCGCTGTCGGCTCCGCATCGTTCATTAACCGCCCTCTCTTAGACGACATGCGCTCAACCTCACTCTCACTGCGTTCCTGTCATTCACTCTTAGTCTACGTTCCCAATTACTCTAACAACTACGGTCTTCGATTCTTCCTCGTCACCGCCTAGCTCGCCTGGAATCTGCTCCAGCTCGAAGTCGGCCGCGCTTCCTCTTTTATTACATTCAAATACCGCCTCCGTACCCACCTTCTCGACATGATTTAGATTTTTTGTTGTTGTGGTCATGTTAGCGTGCGCTAGCACGCATTTGCAACGTAAAAATAAATCTGCTTCTTTTTATTTAAAACTTTTAACAATAATAATCGTAAAATTGATGTTTACAGATAGGCAATTGAACATGCTGGAGGAACGGTTCACGCTGCAAAAGTATTTATCTTCAAGTGATAGATATAATTTGGCCACTGAATTAGGATTAAATCAGATGCAGGTCAAAACCTGGTATCAAAACAGAAGAATGAAATGGAAAAAAGAGGTGACAATCACTATATTTTAAAGCAGTTAGCTTATTGTGACGTTTTGGTTTAAATTTTTAAATCTGAAATTATAATATACTAATAGTAACCTTTTATTACAATTAAATGAAAAGGTTTGTTGTACTTGAAATACTTTATTGTATCTTAAATTTTTTTTATTGAAATCGATGACACAGTTTTGCACTTTTCTAAATTCTGATAGTTGAATAAATCCTAATAATTTTAAAACATAGAATATTAAACTGGGTGCTTTCAAGTGTAATTATTAAACTTTATTGATAGACACTGAGTTTTACAATAATCAAATTAGTTCAGTTTTAAACCAATCAGTGTCGCTTTGAACATCAGTTTAACAAATCGACAAAATACAGGAACATACTGTACAATACAAAAATGAGGGATATTGATGCAGGTTTTATTTTTATGCATTCAGTATTTTATTTTAATATTTTTACTTCAAAGACAGTGCAAAAATGCTATAAGGGACTATATCTCTACGAGAATGTACATTGTCGGATATAAGGGGACGTTCAGTGTAATCTTTATTTGTGGAGCATATGCACATGAATTTAAGATGGTGCCTACTAATAGGGCGCACAAATACCTAGGCGTTCCTTTGCAAATATCAATTCTTTTAATTTTATCGTAAAAGATAAGCAATCAATGATTTATTAAAATTACAATTTCGAATGCTCGTTAGCAACTGCTTATATCAGCCATATTATTGCAAATAGATTTGATTTTATGTGAAAGTAGTTTCAATATTTAGAAAATTAGATTATCACATACGCTAGTGTATATCTTATTATAGTTATTTCACTTAGTTCAACTTTTTAGTTTTTATCATTATTTTATTTTTTATTTTTGTTACGTTATGATCTAAGCAAAATTTTATTCTAACAACTTTTGGTGAGGATCTAACATATTTCGTATTGTATTAATTCAGAATGCAAATTTTACTGTAAAGTGTTTCCTTGTTAGCCATGTTGAATAGGTATTTAAAGTGAGTCAAATGCTTATTTTGAAATTTATTTTTTATAGTTCAGTTAAATGTTTGTTTTAACTATGAATTGCACAAGTGGTCGAACAATTTTTGGAGAAGAAAGGGGAAAATAATACAACTGCAGCTACAATCTTGCGATTTGATCCGTTCATTCCAAGCGACGAGCTTTGGCAATCATATGCATCCCGATTCGCTACTTATATAAAAGCAAATTCTGTACCAACGGATAAGATGCCCGCAGTATTTCTCAATTCGCAAGATATATATATATATATATATATATATATATATATATATATATATATATATATATATATATAAGGATTTATGACCGACCAATTCGATATTGCAAGTTTTGCGATACGAGAACGATGCCTATTCTGGACCGGAAAAGAACAAAATGCCGACGAAACAATAATGCAGTTGGTTGCAAGAATAAGACACGAGGCTTCTAGATGCGATTTCAGCGCAGTCACTAATCCTTATGACGATTCATTAATGACAAGATTTATCTGCTCAATCAAAAGCGAAGCTATACTTAGAGCTATTTTTCGAATAAAATCGACAGAGTTAAATTTCGCGAAAGCCATTGAAATTGCGGTTGAAATGGAAACCAGTGACCAAGCGGCAAGAAATTCGTCGCAAGATATAACTCAAAATGACGATGAGCGTGTCCACCGAGTCAACTAACGCTACCAAAAACATAAATTTCAATCGACAAATACTTCAAGCAATACAGCTACCGCCTGCTTTAGGTGTGGAAATACGGAGCATCAAGCAAATCAGTGCTGGGCTCGAAGAAAATACTGCAACTTCTGCAATAAGCTGGGACACATAGCCAAAGTATGTAGAAGCAGAAAAGACACTGCTAAAACATATGAAGTTCATACGATACACAATAGTATTAATACTTTAGCTGATATATCGACAACTAAGCTTATGGTATACATCATGTTAAACGGGAAGAAAATTTAGTTTGGAATAGACACCGGTTCAGGCTACAACTTTATTTCGAAAGACGTATGGAAACTGTTGGAAAGATCAATATTGAAGTCAGTAGTTAGTCTAATCCCTATTTTAGGAGCAGTTAAACTGGAAGTCAGTCAGTTGAACTCAAGCCATCGATGTCAAGAACAATTAATCGTAGCTAATATGTACGGTCTAAACATAATTGGCAGAAAGGGAATAGTGTCGATGTCAATATCGACAGATGAATTGTTAAAAAGTTTCGTAAAATGCGTGAAATTGTATAATGTCGTTAACATGGAATCCAAAGGCGATAATAGGTTGCAATTAAAGCGAGAATGTGAAGAAATATGTGCGAAATTTCCATCTCTCTTCACACAAGAATTAGGACGAATCAAAGGGGGTGGAACTTGATATTAAATTTCGCGAAGAAAGTCGTCCCATCTTTTGCAAACCACGTGTGGTTCTAATCGCTCTACAATTAGAAGTTTCTAAAGCAATTGAAAGAGGAATAAAATTAGGTATTTGGGAAAAAATGCCTTTTAATGATTTCGGTACACCAATTGTACCTATTATCAAGAAGTCAGATAATACTTCAACGTCTACTATGAGAATATGTGGAGATTATTCGGTTACGGTCAACAAGCAGCTCGAGACACACCGCCACCTAATACCACAATTAACGAATTAATGTCGAGATTATCGGGTAACGTTAGGTTTACGAAAATTGATCTCGCCGACGCCTACAATCAGGTGTGTCTATCTCCAGAATCCCAGTAACGTTTGGCTCTCAGCACATCTCAAGGAGTATTGTTACAAAAAAGACTACCTTTCGATATTGCATCTGCTCCAGGATATTTCCAAAGCATAATGGATAATCTCACCATGGATCTAGCCGGCGGTTAAGTGTTTATGGATGACATACTAGTTAGCGGTGTGTTTGCACGTGATCATGTTGAGAACCTAAAACGGCTTGTGGAACGCCTAAGCGATAACGGCCTACGTTGTAACTATAATAAGTGTCAATTTGGCATATCGTCAGTTAACTATTTGGGTCATCAAATATCTTTAGAGGGAGTATCAAACAGAGATTCAGTTGATGGCGTTAAAATGATGCCGGAACCTCATTACGTTTCAACGTTAAGGTCGTTTTTTGGGTCTGTACAATTCTATGTAAAAATGTTTACGAATCTCTCAACTGTAACAGATCCACTATATAGATTGACTCGAAAAGGAGTGAGTTGGAAATGGACACAAATAGAGCAAGATGACTTTAACAAACTGAAAAGTATGCTATGCAGCGATACTATACTATCCCATTTTGATCCAAATAGGCATCTCATGCGACGCATCCAATGTAGGTATATGAGCAGTATTGTTTCATCGTTATGAAGATAATTCTGAGCGACCTATTGCTAATGTATCCAAAACATTAACATCGACACAACTTAAATATAGCCAAATTCAAAAAGAGGCTCTAAGTATTATATTTGGATTACATAAATTCCATCAGTACTTGTATGAGAAGAAATTCATTATAGTGACTGACCACAAACCTTTGCTTCAAATATTTGACAATAACAGTTCACTTCCGAAAATGAGCTTCAATCGACTTGTACGCTGGGCGATGACTCTTAATCAATACGATTATCAAATCGAATTTCGATTTTCACAGGAGCATGGCAATGCCGATGCGTTAAGCAAAATACCTGCAGGCAACGATATAAGATTCGACAGCAATGAAAATGATGGACATTCTGAACACGTAGCTATCATACATGGTGACATACACAGGCAGCAGAAGATTAGGAAGTTATCTTTAGCCGATCCTACTATTTTAACGGTACTGTTGTGTTTACAAAATGGCAAGTGGTCATGTAAGGTAGGTAATTACGACCGAGAATTGCGTCAATATCAATCATTAAACGATTACTTGCAAGAAATTGATGGTTGTTTGTTTTTAGATATCGATTGGTTATACCGAAAGATTTACGACGAAAAGTTCTGGATATGCTACACATAAGTCATCAAGGTATGGAAAGGATGAAATCGTTAGCAAGAACTGTGGTGTTTTGACCATTAATTAACTCTGACATCGAGAAAGTAAGCAAAGATTGCACTGAATCTCGAGAAAATCTGAACAGACCTGCTAAGGCCCTAGTACATCCATGGATTGTTCCATCTAAGCCTTGGGAAAGAATTCATATTGATCACGCTATAAATTTTCTAGGTAGAAATTGGCTAGTAATGATTGATGCTCTCTCACGGTATCCTTGTGTACATATGGTGCCAAATACATCAACTGCTCAAACGATTCGAATTCTGGACGACGAATTTTCAAGATTTGGGTATCCTGAATATATTGTGTCGGACAATGCAGCATCCTTCACTTCCCAAGAATTTAAAAGCTTTTGTGCGTCGAAAGGTATTGAGTTAATAAAGGGAGCACCATATCAACCAGCCACGAATGGATCGGCAGTAAGATTTATTCAAGCATTCAAACAATCAATGGAAAAACGGAAGGATCATTACAAGGCAGACTTAACGAGTTCCTTATGCAGTACAGGAGAACACCTGGTATAAACGGATCGTCTCCAGCTGAACTGCTATTAGCAAAACAAATACGAACAAAAATTGATACTCTTGTCCCGATCAAAAACGTTAACCTTCAACAAGATGAAACAAATTAACCGCGTGTGGCGAATGGTAAAACTTACTCATTCTTCAAAGGAGACAATGTTCAGCTTCTCGACTTGAGACCAGGAAGTTCGACTAAATAGATATTTGGTATTGTAACCAAAGTACTAGGTCCAAGGACCGTGATGATTCGATCCAGGGGCAAACTTTTAAAGGGACATGTTGATCAACTATGAAAGTTGAACGGAACACCCCTTCCAATTCACAATGAGTCTGATACAGACGATGATTACACACCTATTATTGATACAAACTCTAAGTTTATTGACAAAAATTGTGAAAATTCGAATCAAGAGACAAGTAAAGATCTACAATTCCCAAACAATACTACAATACCAGAAAATACTAGAATGAGCGTAGCGAACAAACAACTTCTTCAACCTCAATCAACGATTAGAAGATCACAACGTACAAGGAGAAAACCTCGACTATATCCACAGCCAGAAAGGATGTAGTACCACCTTATGAAGAGAAGAGATGTTACGTTGCCTAATTTAATACTTCTATTTTAATACGTAAGCTATTGTATTTTGCATGCTAACACTTTCATGTAATGCCATTTGATTTCTATTGTTTAAAACGCTATATAGCATTTTGATTTTGTGAAACGTAAAAAAATATGTGTAGTGTACAAGTAATTTCGGAGCTATCAAACGATATCAGCAAAAATTATTCAAAATCAACGATAATCCTACAAAAAAAGACAAATTAAATGTAAATCTAATTACAGATCAAAGTGACAAGGTTAGTATTTTTTCTATGGCATCAGGTGATGGGGAGGTGCTTCCCCCATTCCTAAATTAAAGAATTTGGTTTTAATCAGAGTTATACGACCAATCGAAAGACATGAACTTTACAATGTATTTTTACATTCATTTGCCCAGCAGTATAAAAACAGAATTTTGTTCAACACGGTGAAACTTCACCTTCAGAGGTGAAAGTTTCGTTCGTCAAAGCAGACCTGGCTAAAAATTACTCTGAATACTTTTCCTCCAACCTAACAGTTTATGATGAACTCACCTTTAGGCCCATCCTTGCCTTGCTAAAGGTGACGAATCTTCTTTGTAGTATGGATGAGGAAGATATGAAATCATTAATGTCTACATTCAAAATTACTAATTTTAGGTCAATCCAGGGTAGGGATGGCAACCCTATCCCGGTTGGCTTTTGCTCAGCTCCGGTAGATACTGCAGAAGCCTTGGCTAAATCTTCATCGAACCCCTTCATGGGTTTTAATATCCGTTTTTTCATTACAGAAAAAGATGAGCTTACTTACCCCCACTGCAGCAGGTGTCACAAATGGGGGCACTGGCCCTCCAACTGCAGTGGGACCCCAACATGCGGGGTTTGCAGTTAACTTCCTGTCAGACTCTACTATCGAACGACCGTTGTGTGGCACCCCCATCCTGCTCGAACTGTGGGGGGGAGCCATCCTGATTGGGGTAGGAGATGCAGTATGTTCAAAGAATATAGAAGTATGTTCATCAAACCGGTCAAACCTTCTACTTATTCGCAAGTGGCGCCCCGCGAATGGATGACTCTGAGATATTACGTACGATGGATGTTAAATTAGAAGTTTCCCATCGCAAACTTAAAAACCTAATTCACATGGCTTTGGGTGTAGTGAACACTCATTCTACGCTACCTGTTTCGGCAGTTCTTCCGGAATCGAAGAAGAGAAGGGCTTCGGCCCATATGGTTCCCCCGCTCAAGATCGGTAAAATGCTGAGTGGCAAACAGCATAATGGAAATGAAGACGCTGCCCAGGGGCAAGTACCGAACCAGGGTGGGGCTAGTGGCAGAATGGGTAATTTTCCTGCACTTAGCTCTGTCTAGGTAGGCAATTCCCCATCCAACTAATCCATCACAATGCAGAGTACTCGTGAGCCTTTTTCACTGAATGTCCTTCAGTAGAATTCAATAGGTGCTTCTGCCCTTAGACTTTTATCTGGTAGAGATGCAGATGTTATAGTCCTTCAGGAGACGCGATCTATCCGTCTTCCCCAGGACATTACTCGATTTATCCCAAAACATATATGTTCACACTATATTCCGTACATACCCACACCTCACTCCTCTTCATCTCAAGGACTCTTGACCTTAGTTGAGTGCTCCTTAAGGTCCTCCCTCCTATTAAGCTACTCATGTCCAGCCATGTCTTGTTTAGTAGTTTCACTCAGTAAGAACGGTAAACGCCTCAGTCTAGCCAATGTCTACATCCGTCCAGTGGAAATTCACAAGAACCGTGACCTCCTGGATAGTATTATTGACAGCGGTTATGACATGATACTTGGGGATTTCAACGACAGAACTGGTCGTTGGATTGATGCAGCGCTTCGCAGAGCTAGGAACAGTTATCTTATTCACAAACCCCCATCCCCTACCTTTCATTGCACATCAACAAATTCTATCTTCGACATTTTACTGCTTCACTCGAGGTGGCTGTTAAACCCCCTCTGCACGGAGCAGTCGCGCCAGCAATTGTCCACCTCTCATGACCTAATTCGTTGGAGAATTGAGGAAGATATGTTGCTTCGCAGAAGGTTTCACTTTGATCCTATCAGAGCGGCCTTCTTTTAGGCGGTTATCCAACTCTTTCCCCGAATAGGAAATGTGAGTCTGACCGAATTTAATACCTACCTCTTTTCGCAAGCTACAGCGATTCTATCGACTACCAAAAAAGGTCGTATATGCAATCCCACCCCCACGAAACTCAAGGTCCTAGCAAAATTATTGAACCTCCCTAATCTCTCTGCTTCCGCCAAACAGGCCCTCTCGAATGAATACTGGAGCACTAGATACAGGTTCCAGCTGAGTAGGGATAGGACGAGTATCGCTCGCCTTAATCCTTCTCAGTCTTCATTTTCTGAAGATTTTCAAGAAGGAGAAGTTTGTTTGCTGGAAGGATAGAGCATTGAGTTGGATAGGGAATGTAGGCCTTGAAAAAGTTTTGGAGGAGTCACTAGCCCTACACAACTATGGAGCCACTCAATCACCTCAACCAATCCGCCTTGGTGTAACTTCAGGAGTAGGGATCTATCTGTTACGGATATTCTTAACTCCTGGTGTCCACTCCCAGGCACCTCCAAATCAATCGTTCCACTTTCTTCTCGGGTCTGTCAGATTTTAACAGCTGATCAGAGAAGAGAGGTGGCCGTAACAATGCTTTTAGCCTCCCCATCCGATGTAGCAGGCATCAATATTAGTAAGCGTGTTTTTATCCCTAAGAAAAAATCCTGCTCATGTCCTAAAGACCTGCGGACCCATTTCGATTCAAAATTCCCTCGCGTCAATTTGCGAAAAAGCGCTTGCGCGTAAAATCCGCGACCGTCTGAGTAGGCGTAATTTGATCCCTCCAGGTTTTCATGGGTTCGTCAAAGGTCGCTCTGTCCATTCAGCAGTAGGTGAGGTGGATCAGTTTTTTCGGGAGAATAGCCATCGCCTAGTTGTGGCTTTCTTCCTTGACTTTTCTGCTGCATTTGACCGCATCTCTATTCCTTTTGTGATCTCTTCTCTCAGGTCCCTCGGGTTGCCTGCGAGAATTGTGAACAGGGTGGAGATCCTGCTGTACACCAAGCGGTTTTATTATGAAGACGACCCTGATGCGCGTCAGTTCTACCCTATTACGGGTGTGCCTCAAGGTTCACCTCTTTCTCCTATCTTATATCTTGCTGCCTCCATTAATCTATTCAAAATATTTAAACGCGAACAACGTCTTGTGGTGTATGCTGATGACACCACAGCCCTGTTCTCTGGACACAGGTGCAAAGACGTAGTTTCTGACATCAGTCGCTTCTTTTTAAGATTAAAAGACCACTTACCCGTATCCAATCTTATTTTAAACTCTGCTAAATCGCAGGCGGTTGTCTTTCATGGCACCACTGCAACAAAGAAAAAACTTAAGAGATTAGCACTCTCTGCACTCTCCTCCATATTTGCCTCTGAACCGCTCCCCACATTCTCAAGTCGAGTAAAATACCTGGGGTTCACCGTTACGGTGAACTGGTCGGCGAAAGCTGACCTGGATAGACTTAAACGTATCCTGAAGAAAGCTAGGTTGGCCCTGAAACGGCCCATCATCTGTCATTGAAAGGGAAAACCCAGGTGCGCCTTTGGGGTACCTGTGCTATCTCCGGACTAGTCTTCTTATCAAAAGGACGTCCCTCAGAGCAAAGGCTAAGGTTACTTAAGCTCCTCGTATCTCGTTTACCCAGCATAGTCCGCGCCGATTAGATACTTCGGAGGGGGCTGTGAAAGACCTCGGATGGTTCAGTCGGAAGGCGGCGTGTTGGATCGAGAAGGGGGGCTCAGATCCCCGTGGATTTGAGGCCATGAAGAAAGGAAAGACTGCAAGAAAGAAATGAACTGTGGTTTCTGTATTTGATTTCTATTGTTTAAAATGCTATATAACATTTTTATTTTGTGAAAAGAAACTACTGTTTTGTGTTCACAATGTTTCTTGTTTAAAACATAACACAGTATAATTGCTACACACAAAATTTAATACTCAAACTTGATAGGATATGTTTATTACTTTAGCGTATTATTTTAGAAATGTTTGGGATGGAAATTAGCTGGATTATAAACTAAACGCTCTATCTGCATTCATGTTTTTGACGATTATGTTATATGTCATTTTTTGAAAATTAATGAATTTCGTTTAAAATGGTGCAATACTACTTTTCTGCTTATAGGTAATGGAAGATGGAGTAAGTACTGCACCAACAAAGGCAAAAGGCCGACCACGTAAAGATTCTATTCCAGAGTTATGCCAACATAAATACAACATTCCTGAAAATACAACTGAAACGAACAAAGCACTTGAGGAATACAACATTACATAATATATATATATATATATATATATATATATATATATATATATATATATATATATATATATATATATATATATATATATATATATATATCATAAAAGTTACTGTAAATTCTGTTCTTTTTTAACGCAATCAATTTTTATTTAAAAAAATTCCAAATGATTGTCTTATATTGTCTTTACCATGTGATACTTCTAACGACTTTATGTTTTCTGGAATACAATTTATTTACAAATTATTGAATATAAACTTTATTTACATTAATATCTATTTGTTTGCTATTCTACTAAATCTTGGCATTATGAATCTTGATTTCTTCAAAAATCTTGGCATTATGAACTTGCCAAAATATGAAAACAACTTTTTTGTATAGAATATGTAATTAACTATTAGTGACGTGTTTGTGTGATATGCCTAAATACTCGTGTTAAAATGTATTTCTTGTAAATTTAAATGCCATATTTACGACAAGTCGATTATAGTTTTAATGGAAATTAGTTCAATGCACATATTTAGATCAATGTTTTCTTCAATATTAGTATTTTTATCACGACAAATTGATTTTTATTAAAATACCAATCACATTTCATGAATCGACAAATAAATAATATATTATGTGTTATAATAAAAATTAGAGGTCTTCAGAAAGAAGTGTTATATTATCAATGTTTGGTTTCTATAAATGCGTGAGTCAGCACACTTAAAAGACATTGATTTGGTTCATACATGGTGCATGTATGTTGATTACGCATTTATTAATTTGGATAAATCAGTTGATTTTGTCATAATCTTCAATATACTCACTGCTGCTGATAACGATATTCAATAGACTTTGTCCAAGGATACAAATTGTCAGTTATTGTTTCTTGATGTACATTTAATAAGGTCTCCAAAAAATACATTACTAATTGACGTTAAAAAAATAAAAAATATTATTGTTTATAAAAAATTATGAAATTAAACAATTTTTTAAGAAAAACATGAATATGATAAAGATTGTATATCAAATATCTTGCAATGAATGCAATAATATATATTAGTCAAATGGATCAAGGTTAAGAAAACGTATTTATCAATATAAGCATTCAATGATATAGGACTTTATTCAGGTGCGATTATTGACATGCTTTAAATGGTGATCACGAAATATATTTTGAAAGAAGTAAAACACTTTCCATGTAGAAAGAAAAATTTAAGAAACATTTTCATGCAGAAAAATAAAGATCAATGATTAACAATAAAACGGATATAACGTTATTAATAAATATTTTATATACTGTTTTAATTTCTTTATTAATTAGAAATTTAAACTTAACAAAAATCTTAGCATTTTTTGTTAATCTTAGCAGTTCCTCCAGATGACCTCTAAAAACTATAAAGCGTCTTGTAACAAATTAACATGTAATAATTTGAATAAAAAATAAATCAACAAAATATAAAGTAGAGAAGCTTCCAACAGGCATGCCGCGTTTCCGTGCTGAACAGCAATGCCTATTCTCTAAGTCAAATATTGGCCAGCTCTGAAATCTCCTGTTGCTCTGGATAGGCGTCGTCCTAAGTACTTGAGAAATTTAAATGTTGCTAAGGCCAACCCAGGGTGTTGAATGCCACTGATTAAAACATTATTGCGATTGGGTCGAAGCATGCGTATTTTGCTAGTTCGCGCTCCTATGCGATGCTTGCAACAGTGCCTGGGCCTTGGTGATTGAACCCAAAGTATTTGGGCACGTTAAGTCCCATATCAGGCGCTTATCTTTGGCCCAGGATACTAATGTAGTTCCATCAAGCTCTTACCGTCCGATAGCGATAATTCGATGAGTTCAAGCCTGCAGGGGTATCCGGCAGATATTAGGACCGACTTAAGCAGGTGGTTGACTGCGGTGCGACGCGAAAATCTCGAACACGCGTGTCGACAATCCAGTGCATGGAGAATATCAGAATTCGACTCGCAATCACATCTGACAGCCGCATTGTGAAGCCAACTTAAACGGAGAGTGATCGCTATATCTGTCTGTTCTATATTGCTTGAAATAATGGATTTTATTAATTTTACTTTGGATTTGTAAACGTTGCATTTTGATATAGAAGCACATTTAGTTGCTTGAAATGTTGAATGCAATTATTATATAGTCAATTTTTAACAGAAAGTTCTTTACCGTATTTTTCCTGATGGTGAAAGAAGTCGTTATTGAAAATTAGATTTTAAAACAATAACGTTTTTTAACTCTCTCCTTACTGTAAATTTTTTTAAACGAGTGAAAAATTCAGTTTTAAAATCTTAAATTAAAAATCTAGTTTTTTTAATTTCATTCACAGAAAGACGGTGGTCATCTAATTTATCACAACATTTAGTTATCAATTTACTAGTCAAATTTATGATATTATAAACTATGACCGAGTTTTTATGATTTTTGAGCAATAATTTACTTAAAAGATAATTGCTAAGATATTTTACTTGTCAACTAGATCGATATACTGATTTTTTCAATCATAATTAGAGTTATCCTATTACTTTATTAAGCCGCATTTTCGTTGGACTGGATAAAACACAAATATCTCAAAATATTTGATCAAAATATTCGCTACACATGATTAAACAGGTTCAAAGCTTAAACTATTGAAGTTATCAATCCGTTCCTTTTGCGTCAACACAATTAAATTCTAGCATCTTCACTTACAACACTATTTTTCGATCTAAACTCAGTTTATAATTACACTATAAAAATGTGGCATCGTTGTATCTGTTCCTAAACATTCTAAGACACCAACAGTCGATAAATTCAGATTTATAGTAAAAACAATTGAAGTTGTCAAGGTATGTGAACGCTTAATTCGCCAGAGGCTTAGGTGGCACAAACAAATATCTGAATATTTTATTGTCAAAATCAGGAACATAATGGATCAATTGTTTGATAATGATGCGGTCGTCAAAACCGGTTTAGCCAACATCAAAAATTAATAATATTAACAATATTTGTATCAAAGTAAAATCCGGTCTCATGTTCCTACACGTTCACCAAAATTGCACCTAGACACATAATTTTGTGGCATCAAAAGTTTCAGTCTGTTAAATTCTTTAATCAAAATAATCAAACTCTTTTACATTTATGTGAATGGTCGACAATTAAATATGAAAGAAATTTTTTTCGAATTTAATCAAAAATTAAATCAAAAAATCACATTTGCTACATTTTATTTTTGCTAAACTGACTGAAAATTTCCCATTTTGATGAAGATTAAATCTAATATATTATTGAATCTGGATTTATTTTTATTTATAATACATACATGTTGTATGAAACATGGAAAAAGTTGTATGAAATACTTTCTTATTAGTATACGTCACAAGTAGTTAAAAATCATTATTTATTGGAGCGATTTTATGTTCACATCATAGAGATGAAGATAAAAATATACTACTTTTTCATATATTATATGATTTTAGAACATATATTTTCTCTTAAATATAATAACTTGTAATAATAATCGTAATAATATATCGTAATATGTATATATTATATCGTATCATAATATGTATAATTATATATCGTAATATATATAATCGCTCGTATATATATTTCATATATTTACGAGCAATTTTTTGAAATTTTATCATGACAGAAATATGACAATTTACATTACAATCTACTATTAACATGTCAAGCTAAAGGCGTCAATATCCATTTTGATGAAGATTAAATCGATTATATTATTGAATCTGGATTTATTCTTTATTAATAATACATACATGTTACATTGTGCCATTATGTTAAGATTTATAAGAAATAACACCAAATCCAGTTCATTAATTTGTTGCTACTATATCGGTACATTTACCAAAACCACATATTGAATCATGTATAATAATTTATAGCTTTCTGGAAATATTAAATTTGAGGTAAGCTAATAAAATTATTTGAGACATTATTTATGTTAAAAATGCTATTTACCTTTCAAATTCAGCTTCGGTTAACTAAATATGTGAAAATCCCTCAAAATAATAAAAATGTCTAATTGAAATTGAATGAGTGCTTTACATTTTGTTATGTAGTTAACCAAATTGAACAACTATTGTCAAGAACTATGAATAAAATAATTTAGTCAAATATAGCTGGTTCGTAAAATACTACTCTTTAAATTATAAGTTTGCAATGTTATGTTTGATTTCTTCCGTGTCTACTGTCAGCATGGCAACCAGAACGTTTAATTTAGCGCTCTTTCTCTACATGATAATTTCAAACTCTGAAGCAAAACGAAACAAAGATTTAATTTTGGTAAGTTACTTTTTTAAATGCCACTGTTTAATTATGATGATCGTAGAAATACATTTGATAACCAAAATGTTTTCTTAAGCGGAGTTGATAATATTTCTTCTTTAATTTTTTCATCAAATGTTAATCACAACGAAAGAATAAATGAGGAGACAGGATCTCTAATAGATAAAATTATTGACATCTTAACAATTTCATCTGGCATCGACAAATATACAATAATTTCTAAAATATTGGAAAATGATTTGAAGTTACAAAAAATTATAGATTTTTGTTCATTGAACATTAAGGCCAATGAAAAATCAAGTTTATCTAAATGCATTGACATCAAGACTTCAAATGAGCATGTTAATGAAGAAGTTTTAACAAAGAATATGAATGAAGCTATTATTATATCAGTCGTTGCTTGGACAGATAATGGCGACGGTAATTACATCCTTAATAAAGAGGTGAGTGTATTTATAAATGAATCGATATCAGCATTACCACCAGGTAGTGTAGGAATAATGATTGTTATATTCCCAAAA